>CM069240.1:14736871-14822031 GCA_035582765.1 Acer negundo
CTTCTCTTTTTTCTTTCTTTAAATCTTGGAATGTGTGAGAGTGTCTTTTCTTTTAATTATTTAAGTTTTTTTTTAACTTAATTATTTAAATGTTATTTAATAATTTAAAAGGTAGAGAAATTAAGATATTTTCAATAAAGTATAAGGGCATTATTGACTTTTCAACCCAAACCTTAGTCAACAGCTAGATTGGATGGAGTCAACTATTGGTCTGCTATAATTAAGGCTATTAGTTGAATATTAAGCCTTTTTGAAAAACCTCGGGGTAAGTTATTTCAATTAGCCCTTATTTTAATGATAATTTTATCTTGGGCAAATTGCACTAAACCCCTTGAGGTTTAGCCACAAGACACTTAAATGGAAAAGTTTGGATATTATACACAAACATCCCAATACTTAACTATGGTTAAGTGTTCCGTTAATTTGACCAACATTGACTTTGAAAATGTCAAAAATACCCTTAGAAATGAATTAAAAAAATATATTGTGGTTGTGCATAGTGAGGTAGGAGTCCTCCACCATTGGTTTGAGACTCAAACCAACGGGCGAGACACCCACAACGGTCCCATATCCACGTCACTGGGTCCGTCCTATACAAGATTTTCTCCTTCTCGGATGGCAACACCAAATTCCAACCAACAAATAAAAAAACTTCAATTATTTTTCCTAATCCAAAACCCAATTCAAGATTAACACTAACAAGTCACAACATCAAAAGTCATTCAAATCAAAACCTAAATCCCATAACATCAAACTCAAAAATTTCAAGTTGAGATTGTCATTCCCCATCGATGGTGAGTTGTGACAGATGCGAGAAAGAGAGAGCGAGCGAGTTGACTCGGTTTACTCGGTGAGTTAGAGATGGAGAGCAAGACAACTCGGTTTTGTTGGCAGCGAGCGAATCGATGATCAGAGGTACCCGCACACGTCGATAAGCAGTAGAGGAGCTTTCGAGTGGACTATACAGAAGATCGTTCGCTCTAACACTTCTGGTTTCAGACTTCACTTCCTCCATGTATAAGTCCCTAACGAAGACGGTTCTCTCTCTCTCTCTCTCTCTCTCTCTCTCTCTCTTCTACGTCTTGTAGTGCAATTTCCCCTATCAAAAATACTATAATACCCTCACATCGTTAGTTGTTTATGGATCTCTGTTAAGTCTCAGGGATTTCTTTGTAGAATAACCATATTTCACCATCTAGGGACAACTAGGTCAAACCTCAAGGGGTTCAGTGTAATTTGCCCTTTTATCTTTAGTTAAAATTGCATATAAGAACATTTAAAATTCTTACCAATATATAACAAACACTATTTTTTTTTTTTATATATATATACAAGGGCGTAGATGAGAAGAGACTAGATCGAGCTACAACCCGGTCCAAAAGTTTGTAATTATATATAAATTAAATTAAATTATAAAGTTTATAATTATGGATTTCAAATTTTATCCAACTTAATATCTTGTTATAAAGATCATCGTCCAATGTTGTTTAATAGTAAGAACATTTATTTAGTTTGGTAGTGTCTCAGGTTTGAGTTGCCGCCACTGCATGTGGAATTAAATATATATATATATATATTGAAAAAAAAAAAAAAAATCTCATCATAATGCTCAAACTCACTTTTTAAAATATTGAGTTAGAATTTTTGATAATTAACTTAGTTAAGTAAGCCCATTACACCCATTAAAACCAAATAGTTTTATTTTAGCATTTTTAATGGGTTTTTTTAAATATTTCCTCATAATTATGTCATAGATTATTTGAAACCGAAAGGTCAGAATACTACCACTCGATTGATCATTTAATTCATCTAGTATTGATTCTTTATGTTTCTGCTTCAACAACGTAGTGAGGATTTTCATCCATGAAGCTTATTAAAATAACACATCGTAATAAGATGGAAGATGAGTTTCTTGCAAGTTGTATGTCAGTGTATATTGAAATACAACTTTCTAATATCATTAATTCGGATATGACAACCGATGAATTTTGTGTTGTGAATCCTCGTTGGGTACCACTCAAACACAATAGCGATGCACTTGCATTGTAGGCTAATTTTTATATTATTGTTATCTATTTTCAATATAGAGAAAATATGGGTATATAGCACTTTTTCAATTTTCACTTAAGCAACTATAACCACTTCAATAACTCTTGGAGAGCTTCTCCTTACAATCCACAAATTATTTATTTACACTCCAATTTAATTTTTTTTATTAATAACAATTTTAACCTGAATTAAAATTACTAAACAAGACAAAAGAGATAAATTCAAAAGTAAGCTTTGGAAATATTAAACTTTTATTAATAACCACTTTTGAAACTTTAACTATTAATAACCACTTTTTTTATAAAAAAAAATTAGTGTATGTCCATAAATTACAAGATTACCCTTGAAATTAGTTTTTTTTTTTTAAAACCTTGAAACTTGAAATCATGACTAAATTGAAAATTTCCAAACTTGAAATCATGACTATATTGAAATGTCCAAACTTGAAATCATGCTTAAATTGAAAATGTTGAAACTTGAAATCTGGACTAAATTGAAATTAGGCTTAGGTTTTTTTTCCCCTTTTTCTTCTTCCTCTTCTTCTACCTCAAATTAGGTTTAGGTTTTTTTAATTTCTCTTTAAATTGCAGACCACGTCGCCGGAGATCACAGCATAAAGCTGCCGGACGTCGCCTGGACCAGCGACCTTCACGAACCAACGGCGCACGAAGGCATCGCCTGATTGTCGCACCAACCAACGGCCGGAGATCACAGCACGGAGCAGTCAAACTACACCGGATGTCGCCTGAACCAGAGACCTTCACAAACCAGCGTCGCACGAACTAGCGCACGAACCAATGGGAGCTGGTTCGTGCGATGACCAAGCGATGCCTTCGTGCGCAACTGGTTCGTGAAGGTCCCTGGTCTAGGCGACGTCCTGTGCAGTTTGGCGATGCCCGCGAGAGAGAGATCGGGGGGAGAGAAAGAAAAAAAATAGAAAAGGAGAGAGAGAGAGAGAGAGAGAGAGAGCTAATTTGAGATGTTTTTATATTGGGGTATTCAAGTAATTTTACAAAAACATGGTTATTAACAAATAAAATTTCGTTTGTGGATACAAACAAAATTTCCATGTTTAGAGTTGTCATTTTTAGCAATTTCCACAAAAAATTCTAAAGACACCCCAAACTAATTAAATTATTAAAAAAAAGAAATTCTTTCTCTTAAATCATTGGATTAAATATTACATATTAAACTCTCTCTCCTAAATCTATTATTACCATATTAAATACTCTCTTTTAATTATTCTCTCTCTATTTTACAAAAAAACAAAAAACAAAAAAAAAACAAAAAATCCTATATCTATACTTTTTCGATCAATATCTAATTAATAGTTAAAGAAAAAATACTTATGAATGTTTTAGTTTTTTACTAACAATAATAAATATATATATATATATATATATATATTAAAAAGTTAATACAAATACCTTTTTTTTCAAAAAAAAAAAAAACAGATGTATGAAAATTTGTTTTATTATAACTAGATTCGATTAAACTTGGAATTTCTAAGACTAATGAAAAAAATTAAAGTTCTCTACGCAATCATATACCTACAAAGTAACAAAAAACATTTTCATATTTTGATTTTTTTTTTTTTTTGAAAAACAGGGCACTTTTTTTTTTTGAATATATTCGGTTCCTAAAAATCAAGCTTATTCATAAGTTTTTTTTTCTTAATTGTTAGTCATGCTTTAGAAAGAATGAAGATAGAAAATTAAAAATATGTATTGGAGGAGAGAGAGTTTAATATGATAATTAAAAATTTAGGAGAGAATGTTTAATATGTAATATTTAATCTAATGATTTATGAGAGATAATTTTTTTTAAAAAAATAATTTAATTAAACAAATATTACTCGAATGAATCTAAACGCTACGATGGTTCGTCATAACTTTTATTAGAATAAAATGAAATATCTTTAGAAATATATATATATATATATATATATTAAATATAGTGTCTTTAAAATATGAGTGCCAACAGATAAAAAGGATAATCTTTGAACAAGAAGAAGTGTCTTTAGAAATTTTTTTAATTTAAATTTTAAGAATGGAATATCTTTAGAAAAGAAGTGTAAAAAGAAAAAAAAGTGTAAAAAGAAAAAATTGGATTATCAAAAGAAGATCTCTAACTCTTGTTTTATTAGCACCAAAGTAAGTGAGGAGACCAAAATGCCCTTTATGCAAATTTCTCTCTCTTTCTTCCCATTCTCTCTCTCTCTCTCTCTCTCTCTCTCTCTCTCTCTCTCTCTCTCTCTCTCTCTCTCTCTCTCTCTATATATATATATATATATATATATACACACATATATATCCTCGTTCATTGTCTAAAGAACGAAAACTTCGACGGGACTGGGTTGACGAGAGTTCTCGGCCACAACACAGTGGTGATCGAAGGCAATATTTATGGAAAAAAGTCTTTTGTTACGGTTTTGTTTTCAAATTTGATTTTGTTGATTTTGTGATATTAATTTCGTTTTGATTGGTTTTGAATTTTTATTGTCAATTTGTTGTCAATTTGATGTGAACGGTGAGTTTGTTGAATCTGAATGGGGGTTTGTTTGAATATTGAATTGGTGGGTTTGGGGTTTGGTTTTGTCAAATTGGAGAAGACGAACAGTAGCCGAAGTTGAGAGTTTTTTTTTTAATTTCGAGACTTATTTATGAATACTCGAGATTTATTACACTTATTCGAGACTTAATTTATGAATACCCGAAACTTATTACACTTATTCCTGACTTAATTTATGAATACTTATTTGCTCCATTTCGAGACTTATTTATGAATACTCAAAACTTATTCATGTGTTTTCGAGACTTATCTTTGCTTTTTCAAGACTTATTACGATTATTCGAGATTTATTCATGCATTTTTGAGACTTAATTTATGAATTTCTAAGACTTATTCTATTTGACCTCCATTAATGGTGAAAGTGACGAGCCGACGATGGCGTCGGTTGACTCCGGAGATACGCTGCCAAGTTCGTTGGTGCTATCGGTTTCGTTAGATTCGCGACGGATCGTCACAGATCTAACGATGAAGATTCTACAACGGTTCGGGTTTGGCTTCATTTCTATCGCACATATCAAAACTGTAAACGAACACTTCGGTTACAACGATTGGCACTTGACGAACGTTTTCCTGGTGGTTTTGTCGGTCAACTCACTGGTCGGCGATGGCAACTCCATTGAAGCTCTATCAATGGAGGTTTTTAAAAAAAGAAAAAGAAAAAGAAAAAAAGTAAAGGACTGATAAGAGAAAATAATAGAAGGGGGGTATTTTTGTCCAACTTCCATCTTTGGTGCTATTTAAACTAGTGTTATTAAAGTGGTGCTAATTACGCAAATCAGTCCCCAAAAAGTGCTATATAATTGAGTGGATACATGTAGCACCTCAATTGCCACATCTCACTTATCCACTATGTATCCACTCAACAATTGACACATCAACTACTATATATGTTGTGATTGAAAAAAGTTATGATAGTGGTTATGATGTTTAGTATTACCGGGGGTGAAGGTATTATGAAGTTAGCCTGGCTTCGACTATGTATCAATTAGTTATTTAAAAAATTAAAAAAAAAATTAAAAAAAAAAAAAAAAACTAATGAGTCTAATTTGTTATTTTCTTTGTTTTTAAAAAAGCAAAAATATAAATATAAGACAATGATAGAAATATAGAATTAATATTGTTTGATAGTTGATAAGTCATAAAAAATGGTCTACTTTAAAGCATTCCAATGCAAAAGTGGCTTCCATATCAAAAATTGTTGACATGACAACAATGTCAAGAGATTTGTTTCCTATATAGCATAAAGATAAGGTTTGATAGACAATCAACTCAAAATTTGGTTTCCAATGTTTCTTTTTAAAACTCATTTATTTTTAATGACGTGTCCAACGTTTTTTCATTTTTATTTTATTTCCTTACCAAAAATAGATCAAAAATTAATATCAATTTTAAATACTTGTTTTGAAAAAATAGCTGTGCAACATGCCATCTGAAAGTAGACAGTTATGTTGACAATGTCTAATATTTTTTACAACATCAACGTGAGGTTGAATATACACAGCTGCATTGGAGATACATTTTTTAATAAACTGTTTATTTATGCTATATGACATTTTTTTTTCTCTAGATGCATTGGAGATACATTTTTTAATAGATTGCCTATTTATACTACGTGACATTTTTTTTTTCACAAGACACTTTTATAATGGAGAATTGGAGATGCTCTTATAATTAAATTTAATTAAGATAATCTCAATAGATTCATTTGTAAGTAAGTTTTTGTAAGTTTGATTAAAACTAAATCAACATGCATAGGCACATAATCAATCTGAATCTTAACCTAAACATGTTTCTATATCATGATTAATCAAAACCCCAAATACATATTAATAACCCATATCAATTCAAGAGAAAAGGGAGATAATAGAAAGCGGAAGCGTACCTGAATCCATTGCCGGAGTTGGTGGACGGATTGTGATCTTCCAAATTATCACGATCTTTATGAACCCTAAATTTGTTCTCTGTTTCTCTGTTGATGGGGATACAGACAAACTGAAAAAGATCGTGTAATTTGGGGACCATAACCTTAATATATAATAATTAGGTTATTATAGGTTTTGCTATTTCTAATTTGACCCCTCATCAAATTAGATATAACACTCTAGTATCTACACATTAATTCCATGACAATTATACTCTTAAGTCTTAACACTTTAAATCTTAATTAGATCACTTTAATTTAGGCTTAACCAAAGATAACATAACACATTTAATATTTACATGTGTGGCCCCACATGATGGAATTTTCCAACAATCTCCCACTGGGCCACATATGTAATTATACAAATGAGTATGACTTTATGAGCTCCAAAATTTTGCTATCACAATTTTAGGGTATATCCGAACAATCTCGTCCATTGGTTATGTCGTTATAGGATCAAAGCGGTTTTGTCACATTTAGCGTGACTAAACCTATCAATGGTCACATACATCAACACAACCAAATAGAGGTGGCCATAGTTTCGGTTAAACCGACGGTTTTGCCCGCGGTTTAACCGAAACCGTACTTCCAAAAACCGCCCCAAAACCGAAACCGAAACCGAAACCGAAACCGAAACCGAAACCGAAACCGGCGGTTTCAAAACCGGTTGAACCGGTTACGGTTTCGGTTTGGGTACTTCCAAAAACCACCAAAAACCGGCGGTTTTAACAGCGGTTAATCCGCCGGTTTTTTTATAAAAAAAAATAATTAAAAAAAATCGACTAATCAGAAGCTGACACGTGGCATTTTTTTGAATTTTTTTTAAAAAAAACAGAAACCGAACCGAAACCGAACCCAAAACCGTCGATTTTTAAACCGAAACTGAAACCGTAAAACCGCCGGTTAGAAACCGTGTACCAAACCGGTTTTCCGGTTACGGTTTCGGTTTTGGGTGGCCACGGAACCGAAACCGCCGGTTTCAAACCGAAACCGAACCGTGGCCACCACTACAACCAAATGACATAGATCAATCATGGATGCGTAGCATGGAAATTACATGCAATGTGATCTATACATGTCTATTTCCAACTGGTCCTACTTTATTCCTTAGTGAGATCAATACTTAACATAATGTAACAGAGTGAAATGAACCGAATACTTTATTTTTGATCAGAAAAATATCCAAATACTTAAATGCATAAGTATGTCCAAAAATCAAACATAAAGCAATAAAATGCAAAATGATACAAACTCCCACTATAATGTGATATCCTCACACAAAATAACACTCATATGAACAGTGTACTCATGAAAGACCTTGGGTGGTAATCCCTTTGTAAGTGGATCCGCAATCATGGAGTTTGTCCCAATGTGCTTTATGGATATCTGTCCACTCTGCACTCTCTCCTTTACAACTAGGAACTTAATGCCAATATGTTTTGACCTAGATGAGCTCCTGCTGTTGTTGGAATATAGCACTGCTGACTTATTGTCACAATATAGTTTGAGTGGTCTTTCAATACCCTCCAGAATGAGCAGCCCAGTGACAAAATTCTGCAGCCATATCCCATGGTTTGATGCCTCATAGCATGCTACAAATTCTGCTGCCATGGTGGAAGAAGCTATAAGTGTCTGTTTGGCACTCCTCCAAGAAATAGCTCCACCAGCCAACAGGTATATGTAGCCTGATGTGGATCTCCTACTGTCTTGGCATCCAGCATAATCAGAGTCGGAATACCCTATGATCTCCAATTGATCCGATCTCCTATATGTGAGCATGTGATCTTTTATTCTCTGCAAATACCTCATAATCCGTTTGGCTTCTTTCCAATGATCCATCCCAGGGTTACTTAAATATCTGTCTAACATACCAACAATGTACGCAATATCCAGACGTGTACACACTTGAGCATACATTAGACTGCCTACAGCTGATGCATAGGGAATCTTCTGCATTTCCTTAACTTCAAGGTTATTTTTAGGGCACTGATTGAGACTGAACTTGTCTCCCTTAGCGACAGGGGTGTCACTTGGTTTACTGTCCTGCATGCCAAACCTTTTGAGCACTTTATCGATATAGCTCCTTTGTGATAATCTAAGAATACCCCGAGATCGATCTCGTTGTATCTGGATCCCTAATACAAAATAGGCGTCACCAAGATCTTTCATCTCAAAATTCTTTGATAGAAATCTCTTGGTTTCGTGCAACATGCATATATCATTTGTGGCAAGCAGTATGTCATCGACATATAAAACCAGGAATATGTGCTTACTCCCACTGAATTTGTGATACACACAATTATCAACAACGTTTATCTCAAAACCAAACGAGATAATCACTTGATGAAACTTGTGGTACCATTGACGAGAAGCTTGCTTGAGTCCATAAATAGATTTTGTCAATTTGCAGACCATATTCTTTGGGTCTCCCGACTCAAAGTTTTCTGGTTGCACCATATAAATTGTTTCGTCAATGTCACCATTGAGAAACGCCGTCTTGACATCCATCTGATGAAGCTCAAGGTCAAAATGTGCAACAAGTGCCATGATTGTCATAAAAGAGTCTTTCGTTGAAACCGGAGAGAAAGTCTCTTTAAAATCAATCCCTTCCTTTTGGGTAAAGCCTTTAGCTACAAGACGATCCTTATACTTCTCCACTTTACCTTTCAAATCCCTTTTGGTTTTAAAAATCCATTTACAACCAATGGGTTTCGCACCTTCTGGTAATTGGACAAGTTCTCAAACCTTATTGTCTTGCATAGACTTATACTCCTCATTCATGGCATCAATCCACTTTTGAGAGTTGGAACCTTGCATGGCTTGATGGAGGTTGATTGGATCATCTTCCATCATTCCAATGTCTTCCTCATGTTCCTGGAGAAATACAATAAAATCGTCTAGAATAGCATTTTCTCCTTTCTCTAGTGGATCGCCTTAATGACACTGGTTCTTGAGGTTGTTGAGTTTGTTCCTCAGGAACAATTACCTCATTTTGAATAAGGGGTTGATCAACATTGTCTGGTTGAGGATCCAGATTCGCTTCTTGATCAATGATAGGTATAGAAAACTGCACATTATTAAAAGCGATAGTGGGAATCGAAACCGATTCCTCCTCAAAGACAATGTCTCTAACCTTATTTCTCCCCCCAAACTCAACATCCTCAAAAAATATGGCAGTTCCCGTCTCAAAAATTGACCTAAGTGTGGGATCATAAAACTTATAGCCCCTAGATCGCTCAGAGTAGCCAATGAAGTAGCTGCTCATAGTTTTGGAGTCCAATTTCTTTTCATGTGGCCTGTAAGGTCTTACCTCAGCTGGACATCCCTAAATATGAAAATGCTTTAGACTAGGCTTTCTGCCTGTTCAAAGCTCATAAGGTGGTTTTACAGCTGCTTTAGTTGGCACTCGGTTCAGAATATAAGCTGCTGTTTTGAGTGCTTCTTCCCAGAGTGACTCTAGTAAGGAGGAATGACTAATCATACTCCTTACCATATCCTTAAGAGTCCGGTTTCGCCTTTCAACTATACCATTCATGCTAGGTGATCCTGGCATGGTGTACTGTGGGACGATTCCACATTCCTCTAGGAATTTAGCAAATGGTCCTGGACGTTGTTCACATGAACCGTCATATCTGTTATAGTATTCACCACCACGGTCAGACCTGACACTCTTTATTCTTTTGTTGAGTTGGTTCTCAACTTCAGCTTTAAATGCTTTGAACACGTCCAAAGACTGTGATTTCTCATGAATAAGAAATAGGTACCCATAGCGTGAGTAATCGTCTATGAATGATATGAAATACTGTTGGCCATTCCAGGAAGCCGTAGGGAATGGTCCACAGATATCTGTGTGTATCAATTCTAAGACGTCTGTAGTTTTGTTAGCACCTAATTTCTTTATTTTGGTCTGTTTTCCCTTGATGCAATCAATACAAACGTCAAAGTCTGTAAAGTCAAGGGAATCTAAAATCCCATCAGACACAAGTCGCTCAACTCTAGTTTTAGAGATGTGACCTAAGCGTTTATGCCATAATGTGGCCGAATTTTCTGTACTTAGTTTACGTTTAGTACCTCGTGATTCCACATGCAAGGTTTCATTATAAGAAACAATTGTATCAAGCAAATATAAGTTGTCATATACACATAAAGAACCGGTTCCAACAACATTTGAATTTATAGATAAACTGAATTGATTATTTCCAAATGAACAAAAATAACCAGACTTGACCAATAAAGAAACTGTAACCAAATTCCGTTTAAAAGACGGTACAACAAAAGTATCTGATAAATCCAAATAATAACCAGTTCCTAATAACAACCTAAAATGCCCTATCGCCTTTACTTCTACTGACTTGCCATCGCCCACGAAGATGTGTCTTTCAGCATCACTTGGCTTTCAGTAGCTCAGACAACCCTGCATAGAAACACTGATGTGAGTAGTAGCACCAGAATCTAACCACCACGTGTTTCTAGGTACTGAAGCTAAATTTACCTCAGAACAGACCAAAGTAAGAAATGTACCTTTCTTTGCACGCCAAGCGTGATACTTGGTACAGTCCTTCTTCACATGTCCAAGCTTGTTGCAAAAGAAACAACTCTTTTTGTCCTGCTGTTGTTTCTTTTGAGCTGGACCCTTAGCAGCTTCAATATTCTTTCTCTTTTTGCCCTTATCCTTAGAGGTGTTAGCGAAATGAGCACTTTCGGTCCTGTCTTGCTTCAATCTCTCTTCCTCTTGCACACAGTAAGAAATGAGCTCATTAAGAGTCCATTTCTCCTTTTGACAGTTGTAACTGACCTTAAATTGACCATATTGTGCAGGAAGTGATATTAATACCAAATGCACGAGCAAGTCATCAGACAGCTCGAGCTTCAGTGCCTTAAGCTTAGAAGCAATATGAGACATTTCCATAATGTACTCCCTTATGTTTCGCTTGCCTTTGTACTTCATAGAAACCAAGCTTTGCAAAAGCGCGCTTGTTTCCACCTTATCGTTTTTCTCAAAACGCTTTTCAATTTCGGCTAGGAACTCTTTGGCTTTGGTTATCTCTTTAGATACCGCACCCCTAAATGCCTTCCGAATGCCGTGCTTGATGATCATAAGACTCATGCGATTTGAGCGATCCCACTTCTCAAAGTTCTTTCTGTCATCAGGAGAACTTGCATCCGTAAGAGAAACAGGCTGCTCAATCCGAAGTGCAAGGTCTAGATCCATGCAGCCGAGAACAATTTCTATGTTCGCTTTCCAATCCTTAAAGTTGGTCCCATTAAGCATGGGAATAGAGTTGATATTAGTAGATATAGTAGAAACACTAGCTGTAAAGAGAACAAAACAAACAAACAAACATGCTCACATTAATAACCAAATACAATAATCAAAAAATTCAAATAATGGTAAGTCTCATCTCAAGATACCTAACACAACATTAATATCAAGTCTTTGGACAGTAATATTAATTGTAAATGGTACTCTTGTTGTAGTGATCAAACATTAACAATAATTCATATCAAATAATAAATCTATCTTTGGATCGACTTATTATTCACATGTAAAACTTTATAATCGCCACATATTTACCACCACAGATGTGTATGCAATTCGGCCAAGTATTAACCTTCCTTTGGGCCGGCTAATTCCCGTATGAATTTACACACACACAAACATCCAAGATCTCTGATGAACAATCTACACAAGAGAGGTCACTTTTGGCGACATCTTGTTTCAATTAGACCATTTAGAGTGATGGACTACTTTATTTAACTATAAAAAGTATACCAAAAATATTTGAATTTGAGTTAAAATTTTTTTTTTAAAATTACAAAACATCCCCTGATTGTGTAAAATTATAGAAAGGTCCCTTAATTTTAAAATTACAAATCAGTCCCTGAGTTTTCATAATTACATAAAGGCCCCTATAGTTTCAATAATTACAAAAGACCCTAATATTTTATCAAAATCACATAGTGACTCAAAATAATTACAAAATAGACCCCTCAAAAATTTCAAATTTTCAAGAGAAAGGCCTAAGCAAAAAATCAACACTGTGAATTTCAGAATTTTTTTTTTTAATTTAAAAAAAACGCTTTTCAAAGTACGTACTATTATTCATATAATCATATATATATATATATATATATAACTTGCTTGATGTGCATGTCAGTGTGCCACCAACAAAATTCTTTTTTTTTTCTCTCTCTTCTCTTCTTAATACTCAAGCACTAGACAATTCTACACTTTTATTGTTTAAACACCGTTCAACATACTATTCATCATGTAGGAATGAAGTTATGCATCTGGTGCGGAAATTGAAAAATAATATGCACCTTTAGATCGTACAATAACGAAAATCAAAACACCAAAACACCAAAACTCAAGCAAATTTTACAAAAGAATATTAAAACCCTAAAATTTTCAGAAATATATCTTAAAACCTAAAATTCAAATCTCAAATCTCAAATCTCAAGAATCGATCATGGGTGGCTCTGATACCACTTGTAAGTAAGTTTTTGTAAGTTTGATTAAAACTAAATCAACATGCATAAGCACATAATCAATCTGAATATTAACCTAAACATGTTTCTATATCATGATTAATCAAAACCCTAAATACATATTAATAACCCATATCAATTCAAGAGAAAAGGGAGATAATAGAAAGCAGAGATAATAGAAAGCGGAAGCGTACCTGAATCCATTGCCGGAGTTGGTGGACGGATTGTGATCTTCCAAATTATCACGATCTTTATGAACCCTAAATTTGTTTTCTGTTTCTCTGTTGATAGGGATACAGACAAACTGAAAAAGATCTTGTAATTTGGGGACCATAACCTTAATATATAATAATTAGGTTATTATAGGTTTTGCTATTTCTAATTTGGCCCCTTATCAAATTAGATATAGCACTCTGGTATCTACACATTAATTCCATAACAATTATACCCTTAAGTCTTAACACTTTAAATCTTAATTAGATCACTTTAATTGAAGCTTAACCAAAGATAGCATAACACATTTAATATTTACATGTGTGGCCCCACATGATGGAATTTTCCAACATCATTATGATAATATATTCAATATTTTTATTAACACTCAAACATTCACTATGTTTCCTTTGTTTTGAAGTGAATCATTTTAAATATTTTTAGGGTAAAGATCATTATCTAGATATATACTTTAAATTGGGAAATTTGTATAATAAGACTTGCTTAAAAAAGACTTTGTAATATTGCTTATTATGACTTAGATAAAAAATTCCGTCCATTCAGCATTACCATTACCAATGTTCTAAGTTCTGAATCGTTGCATTGCATATGGTATAAAAAAAAATCTATACTTAGTTAGTCCACCTAAAAAAAAATCCTGACTTCGCCCCGAGTATTACTCCACCTGAAAATTAAATCTCGGCTTCGCCCCGAGTATTACTCGTATATAAATGTACGGGGAATATTAAGTAAATTTTAAAAGTGGGGCTGGGTGAATGAGTAATGTGGTCCACTCTTTAACTTTTTCCTTTTCGGAGTCTTAAAAAATGAAAATTACTTACACGGGAAGACTGCGAAACTCAATTACTTGCGATGCAAGTCGTGGAAATTAGTTGACAGCTGCAATAAAGTTTGTGATCTTTGATTCTTTATGTTGGAAGCCGGACGGATTACGACACTTTATTTTATTTTATTAAAAAATCATCTTCTATACATATACTAAGACCATCTTTCATCTTTTATACATATATTAATACTAATGTTAAATTTACTATAAAAAGAGTCAAATGTTATAATAGGTATATCAATTTAATATTGTGTTCCGGTGTACAATTCTATTTAAAATATTATTTTTATTATTTTATTTATTAAAATTATAATAATAAACACTTGCTATTAATGTATTCATTATTTCTTTTAATGTTCAAATGTAAAATTCCATTAATTCATTCATTATTTCATTTAAAATATATATAATGATATTTTTGTAATTAAAAAATGAGTATTTATTGTTGTGGTAAATTTGACACATCATTTGGCATCATTTGGCACTGCATTGGAAGATGATTTTTGTACAATATGCTAAATTTTTGCATTGAGACAATAATTTAACACGGTATTAGAGATGCTCTAAGGATTTCGATACTAGAAGATAATAGTTGGTATGAGAATTTTCTAATTGTCTTTTTTTTTTTTTTTCCTTTTTTAAAAATTTAAAATAAACAATCAAATTTGTTTTTAACTTTGTATTAATATAATTTAGTTGTAATTAAGGATTTTTTTTTTTTCCTTTATATGTATTACAATAGATTATGTCTTTTGACGGCGAACGATTAGATCAGAAGTCTGTCGGGACTTACTAAAATCAAACCGTACACGTTGAAGAGGAGAAGTCTGTTGCGACTTACTAAAATTAAACTGTACATGTTAAAGAGGTTCATTACCAGCTAGGTTAGGTATGTGTTAGCAAATTCTTTAGTATCAACTTAAAATAAAAATTTTAAATGTATAAACTACTATTTAAAACATTTTCACAATTGATGAAAATACAAATAATAACTTTTTTTTTTTTTTTTTACAAATATTTTTAAATGGTCATTGATAATAGATTGGCATGACTTAATGTATGCGACTATGCGAGTGTAATAATACACATGCATAAAAGAAACAATTTAGAAAATCGAGAATAAAATCACAAATATCTCACATACATTATTTAAATAATTTTCTATTTTCTAAATTATTTATTTTTAGCATGTGCATTATTAATTTATTCCACTCACATTATTAATTTATCAAAGGAAAATATTGATATATTTAAAGGAGATCAATGTTAGCAATTTAGCATATATCTTCTTACTCAAAAATAAAATAAAAAAAATAAAAAAATAATAATAATAATTAAAAAAATAAAAAATAAATTGCATCTATCTTGCCTACTCTTGAATCGGACGTGCTCATGTCGTTTTCATTCTCACCAACCAATCTATGCTCCCTTTATTCTATAAAATTTTTAAATTTTATATTAAAATATATTAAATCAAATAAAAATGAAATATTTATTTTCTCGAGATATTAAAATACATTACTTAAAAAGGAATGTTATTTATCTTTTCCATTTGTATTTTCCATTTACTTTTCTCACTAATCGTTTAAAACATATACACTTTTTCATTTAATAAAAAATTATAACTTTTACTGCAAAACTTGTTTACGTCTTTACTCATGATGATTGCTTCTATCATTTCATTAATAAGGGATAAATATGTAAACAAACTTTACAACAAAAAGTGAGAGCTTTTTATTAAATGAAAAAGTGTATAAGTTTAAAGTAATGAATGAGAAAGGTAAATGAGAAAAACAAATGAAAAAAGTAGATAGCATTCCCCATATTTAAATAGTTCACGTGTAATGTAGTCATAAATTAAAGAGTAGCAATTTCTTACTATTATTATTATCAAATATTCGTCTCAATCCTTAACTCATAAATGCTGCTTAGCGGTTGCATTAGATTCGGGTGTATTGATGTGTCCATTTGGAAGACATGTCACTAAATGTTTGAAAACTAAGGCCCTGTCCTATTTCGTTTTTATTTTCCAAATCCAATTTTAAATACGCGTTCGTTATCGTTTTCTATTTTGTTTTCCATTTTATTTTCAAAAAAAAAAAAAAAAAACAAACAACAACAACAATAGTGTTAAAAGTGAAAAATTTCCAAAACAACTTTTTGATGTTTTTCATTTTGTTTTTGGTTTTGTTTTTCACTCTAAATAAAAAACTATTTTCTTTTCTTCTTTTTTTCTTCTTCTTTTGTTCTTGGTCGACATACTCCATATCTGCTTTGCTTCTCTCTTCCTTTGCTTTGCTTCTCTTTTCTTCCTTTGCATCTCTCTTCTTCTTCTTCTTCCTCATTCTTTGTCACTGATCTCTTCTCATTCGCCGCCGATCTCCTTTCTTCTTCTTCCGATCTGCTCCTTCGCTGTCGATCTCCCTTCTTCTTCTTCCGAGCTGCTCCGCCGATCTTTCCTCTTCTTCCTCCGATCTACTCCTTCGCGTCGATCTCTTCTCCTTTGCCGTCGATCTCCCTTCTTCTTCTTCCGAGCTGCTCCATCGATCTCTCTTCTTCTTCCTCCGATCTACTCCTTCGCATCGATCTCTTCTCCTTCTTCACCGCCGATCTCGTATTCTTATTCTTCTTCTTCCCTTCTTTTTCTTCCCTTCTTTCGATCCCTTTTTGTTTATGCTCAGAATTTTTATTTAGATTTGATTTTGATTATGCACCGGAAAGATTTTGACACCACCAGATTGTGATTGGATTTAGACAATGGATACATCTTTGGACAATGCAAAATTTTTATTTAGATTTGATTTTGACTATGCATTGGAAAGATTTTGACACCACCAGATTTTGATGGGATTTAGACAATGCCCATAATTTTTTTGTTTTGTTTTTTTATGCCCATAAATTATTCGGAATACAAGTTCCAGGATATGTTACAAGACGTGTTTTATACGTTTTCATATTATGAATACAGGTTCCAGAATATGCTACCAGACGAGTTTTTGGATTTCGAAACTAAAACCAAAAACACTGTTTTCATTCTCATTTTTATTTTCAAAAAACAAAAACAAAAACACATTTGAAAAAGGTTACATGACGCACACAAATAATTTGGATCTTTTTTAACCGTAGTAATAAGTTTAATTATTTTTTTTTACTTTTATTTATTTTTTTAAGTATTACATTATTATATAAATTTGTGGTGTATGTATTATATCATCAGACCAACCACATCTTATTTGTTTTATTTATTTTTAAGAACATGGTAGTAATAAATTTATTTATTTTTATAAGAAAAGGGTAGTAAAATAGTAGCAAGCTATACTTGTGCTAAAAGAATAATGAATAGTTATCTTGAGCATGTGAGCATTGATGGGATGCGGTTGATTCGGTGGTAAACTTTACCGCTCATACATAAACCATGAGACTGTGGATTCGAATCCTCCCTATTTCCAAAAAATCCTGAATTAATGTAATACTAAAAAAAATAATAATAAAAAAAAATAAAAAATAAAAAATGAGAAAGACATCTTTAAATTATGTTAATGTAAACTGTTTGATTGTTTTAACAAATTCATTGGATCAATCTTAGAACGAGTGGTAATGCTCATCCTCTCTCATTCCCACCAATTGCATTTTATAAGTATCTGTAATTTTTTTTCCCTATTGAATCACCACAAAACATCATAGATTCTTAATTATTTATTTGAAAATTACCATGAGTCTTTTTAAGGTGTCTTTAATGTGCATGAATTAAGAGCACATATTAAAACAATTCTTACAATAATATTTTGAATATTCATTTCAGGAATTCAAGCACATATTATCATAGAGTTGGGTTGTTCGAACCTGGCAAGATTATATATCTACTCCCACAAAATACTCATGAGTTAAACCTCCCTTATATTACACAAATGTAGGACTCGAACCCCTCACTACAAATGTGGATGGGGGAGGTGTACCATTGGTGCGAAGATATATATATATATATATATATTTAATGTATGTATTGATAAAAAAAAATATTAATAATAAACTCATATATTTAAATATTATGATGAAAAAATCAATATAAATATTTGATTCGAAATTTTAATTCTGAATTCAATCTATAAATTATAATGATAACTAAGACAAATTTTTTTATTTAATTAAAAATTATATATATATATAAGAGCTTATATCATAGAATTTTTTTTTTTTTTTTTTGAAACTTATATAGTAATTTTTTTTTAAAATATATATATATATACAGAAATTCTATTATCAGTTCGAACTGATAAAAGTTATATCGGTTCCTTACATGTGGGCAACTAGACTTAAATGCTTTGACGGGACTGTATGCACTTATCAGTCAAAGTATTTAAATCTAATGACCCACATGTAAGACTATATATAACTTTTATCGATTCGAATCGATGACAAAAAGATTATATATATATATATATATATATCATAGAATTTTATATAATAGAAATACGAATGATTCCAAAAGTACACACTTGGAAAGAAGAGAATCTTCGATGCAGCGAGTGTATCGGTTGAGTGGTGCATCTGATCACTGATATGCTGATACGCAAGTATTTGTCAATTTTTTTAATTTGTTTTTTCTAGTTTGCCAATATTATCTAATATCTTTCTTTTTCATTCTATTAATTCTTTTATTATTATTTTTCCAAACACATACTTACATGTCGGTATATTAATGGTGGAGTCCACCGGTTATTTTCTCTTTGGAAAGAGACCCTCTTCCCTATATTTTCCAATTTCCAATTGTAACTTTGCCTCGCCAGTCCCCACTCTTTACCGCCTACCAAATATTATATTTGTATTTCCATGCCACCATTAATTCATTAAAGCTGCCAACAAAATCTTATTTCCAAATAATTTTTGCCAAAATTATTATTATTAATTTTTTTCTTAAACCTAACAATACCGTTGCTAACAATAATATAGATTTATAGGTTAGGGGTCTACCGGTGAAACTTCAAATTGAAATCATGGATCATCAAATTAAGTTATTAACACACATAATTTCTTGTCAATATGGTGAGACTCTTCCAAAGAAATTCCCACCACCATAATTCAATGTCTGGTATGTACATATATTTTTATATATATTACCTGTCCCTCTGTATTCTAGACCGTGCTAACTTAGGCTTATTTTGCCGGAACTTGACAATTGATGTAAAATAAAAAAAAAATTGAGTTATTGAAATACCATATTTGGTATAAAATATAAAAATAAAATCAAAAGGGCTCAATTATACTTTTTCCACTTTTATATTCTACTGACTGACTAGTGGCTTCTTACCTGGGTCGTCATTGTCAGGGTCTAGATGTTTGCCACGTCAGATTACTTATATAATAATAATAAATCGAAAAGGAAAAACAAAAACACAAGTCACAAGTCACAAGACTCACCAGACTCACAACTACAATCCACTTCAATTCTCCCTACAAATTCTCAATTTCTGTCTAAAGTCTAAAAATAATCTCCGTTTTCAATTTCACTGTAATTTAGGGTTTCATTTTTCAACTACATGCCATGAAGAAATTCTACAATCAACCTTACGCCCAAAAGCCGCCGTATTTGTTCAATTCGCCGCACCATCACCACCACAACGACCGGCCGAGGTTTCCGGTGGATCACCACCGCCACCGTAACTACCCTCCTGTTCCTCGTTATAACTTCATAATTCAACTCCGTTCCAGCACTGCTGTCAACGAAAAGGATGTGAAAATTTTGGCCTTGAAACTCGGGTTACGTCCGGAAAATGTCAGCGTTTCGTACAAGGACCGGGCTTCGCTGTATTTTGGGCAGTGGGTGGAAGCTCTCAAGGGGATGGTGACTCTGTGGGAGTCTCGGCTGAATGGGGTCCACGAGCTGAGTCCGAAACTGGTGGCTAACGTGGTGGTCCCTTCGGACTCCGACGAGCTCGAAGAGAGACTGAGGGTTTTGTTTATTGAGCATGTGAAGGGTCTGATGGAAGGTGAGTTGATGAACAAGTGGCAGAGGAAGATAGACGATAAACAGGACGAAATCGATGGGGTCTCTACCTTGTTGAAGAACAAGAATAACTTGTGTAAGTGTACTGAGCTGGTTGAGAGAAGGAAAGTGTTGATACGGGAGAGTGATTTGATTGTCAAGCGAGTGAGGGAGTTCAAGATTGCTTTGAGGTGTATTTTGAGGTGTCTCGGAAACGAGGCTGAGGACTACCAGGACTACCAAGACTTTAGTGAGGAAGATATGGACCTCTTTCGGTTCCTAGGCAACCTTCATAATTGGGAAAGGATACAGGCCTTAATTTCCAGAGAGTGTAGGAGGCTTGAAGCTGGCTTGCCAATTTACGTCTACCGCCAGGATATTTTGAGGAGAATTCATGGGGAACAGGTATTCTTTTGTTTTTTGTCCGAGTATTGTGATTGTTGTTTTTGATAAATGGCTTTCACTTTTATGTAATGATGCGTTTATTTGAAGAGTTGTTAAATTGTCGACTGCTGTATTACTTGATTTTCTTTTGTAAACGACTTGATAAATGTACTTGCTATGGGGAAAGTATCTGTAGAAATAAATGTACTTGTTATCAGTATATGATGAAAGGACTTCAATAGAGATAGAATCGGTAAAACTGGCATTTTTTAAGGGTTAAATATATAAAAATGGATATTTGTTCATAAAAATATTCTGAGACCACGGCCCCCTCAATCTAAACTTGGCTTTGTCACTTGTAACAACTGTGCCTTTGAAAATAGTGGAGGCAGTTCTGGTTTGTCATGGAGCTTGAAATGAAAAGGGTCAAAACCTTCCCTTCATTTTCGTGTATTGACTGAATTATTGTTGAGATGTGGAACACCACTTTATAGTGATATTTCTAAGTAAGTTGCATTTGCCATCCTGTTGAAAGTAGCTTTGCATGAAATCTTGTGATTCCTTGTCCATTTAGTTTGTTGAGGTAAAACAATTTAAGATTTCATGTCCATTTGGTTTTTTGAGGATAAATCTTCCTGTTTTATGCTGAGGTCATCATCTGCTTGGTCCATGTTGTTCATAGCAGTGCTGATGCGTAATTGTAGAGGCACTGATTCTTTTAAGGCTTAAAGTTGTTCCTACCTTTATATCTTTTCGTTTGGCTAATTGAGTAGTTATATTCCAAAGATAAACTATTTATAGTGACTACACCGTCTGCAACCCTCCCAAAACTCATCATAAACTTGTGGCTTTGTTACAATTGTTGTACAGATAATGGTATTGATTGGAGAGACTGGTTCTGGAAAGAGTACTCAGTTGGTTCAGTTTCTTGCTGATTCAGGAGTAGCAGCTGATCAGTCCATTGTATGCACTCAACCTCGGAAGATTGCTGCTATTTCGTTGGCACATAGAGTCAAAGAAGAATGTAGTGGTTGTTATGAAGATAATTCAGTCATTTTTTGTCCATCATATTCATCTACTCAGCAATTTGATTCCAAGGTAATATATATGACAGACCACTGTTTACTGCAGCACTACATGAATGATAGGAATTTGTCAGGGATATCATGCATCATTGTTGATGAAGCTCATGAAAGAAGCTTGAACACTGATCTTCTTTTGGCATTGGTCAAAGATTTACTCTGTCGTAGATTCGATTTAAGGCTGGTGATAATGTCGGCAACAGCAGATGCAAACCAGCTCTCAGACTACTTTTTTGGTTGTGGAATCTTTTGTGTGGAGGGGAGAAACTTTCCAGTGGATGTCAGATATGTCCCTTATGACACTGAAGGGGCTTCTGGTTCCGCTATTGTGGCTTCATATGTTTTTGATGTTGTGAAGATGGCAGTAGAGGTTCACAGAACAGAGAAAGAAGGAACAATTCTTGCCTTTCTAACTTCTAAGACTGAAGTAGAATGGGCTTGTGAGAAGTTTGAACCTCATTCTGCAGTTGCATTACCCTTACATGGAAAGCTTTCTTTCGAAGAACAGTTTCGCGTTTTCCAGAACTACCCCGGGAAAAGAAAAGTTATATTTGCCACAAATGTTGCAGAGACATCACTTACAATTCCTGGGGTCAAGTTTGTGATTGATTCTGGCATGGTCAAAGAGAGTCATTTTGAACCTGGCACTGGCATGAATGTTCTCAGAGTTTGCAGGATCAGCCAGAGTTCTGCTAATCAAAGAGCTGGTCGTGCTGGGAGAACAGAACCTGGAAGATGTTATAGACTCTATAGCAAATGCGATTTTGAATCGATGCCTCCCAATCAGGAGCCTGAAATTCACAGAGTTCATCTCGGCATTGCGGTTTTGAGGATACTTGCTCTGGGCATCAAGAATGTGCAGGGTTTTGATTTTGTTGATGCACCTAGTGCCAAAGCCATTGACATGGCCATCAGGAATCTTGTTCAGTTAGGAGCCATTAAGCTGAGCAATGGTGTTTTTGAATTGACTGAGGCTGGTCAATATTTGATTAAATTGGGTATTGAGCCGCGGCTAGGCAAGTTGATCCTCAGTTGCTTTGACCATCGCTTGGGCAGGGAGGGCCTTGTTCTTGCTGCTTTAATGGCAAATGCCAGTAGTGTTTTTTGCAGAATTGGTAACAATGATGATAAACATAAAGCAGATTGCCTTAAGGTGCAATTCTGTCATAGCAATGGTGACCTCTTTACTCTGCTTTCTGTGTATAAGGAATGGGAGTCACTTCCTCGAGACGAGAGAAATAAATGGTGTTGGGAAAACAGCATTAATGCCAAATCCATGCGGAGATGTGAAGACACAGTCAAGGAATTAGAAACTTGCCTCGAAAAAGAACTTAATGCCATTATTCCGAGCTACTGGCTTTGGAATCCTCATAAATATACCGAGCATGACAAATATTTGAAAAAGGTTATTCTCTCTGCCCTAGGAGAAAATGTAGCAAGGTACTCTGGGTATGATAAACTTGGCTATGAAGTGTCATTGACTGGACAGCATGTTCAGTTACATCCTTCATGTTCATTGCTTATATTTGGTCAGAAGCCAAGTTGGGTTGTTTTTGGTGAACTCCTATCATACACTAACCAATATTTGGTCTGTGTAACTGCTTTTGACTTTGAAAGTTTGTCTACCCTTGATCCTCCTCCCCTGTTTGATGTATCTAAGATGGAAGGGCGGAAGTTACAAGTCAGGATGATGACCGGTTTTGGCAGTACTCTCTTAAAAAAGTTTTGTGGGAAGTTTAACAATCGTGTTCTTTCTCTCGTATCACATATTCGAACTTCTTGTATGGATGAAAGGATTGGTGTTGAAGTAAATGTTGACCAGAATGAAATTTTTTTATTTGCCACTTCAAAAGACATGGAAAAGGTTGTTGACCTTGTAAATGATGCACTGGAATATGAAAAAAAATGGTTGCATAATGAATGTGCAGAGAAATGCTTATATCATGGAGCTAGTGTCTCGCCTTGTGTTGCACTGTTTGGAGCTGGTGCTGAGATCAAGCATTTAGAACTTGAAAAGAGATTTTTGACTGTAGATGTATTTTATTCAAATGCGAGTTTCGTAGATGATAAGGAGCTTTTGATTTTTCTTGAGAAAAATGCTTCAGGTAGTATCTGTGCTGTCCACAAGTTTCCTGGCATTGTACAACAAAATGATGATAAGGAAAAGTGGGGTAGTGTAACATTTCTTACTCCTGATGCTGCTGAAAAGGCCATAGAGCTGAAAGAAGTTGAATTCAGAGGTTCTTTGTTGAAGGTTCTGCCCTCACGGACAACTTTTACCAGTGATCATAAAATGTATTCATTCCCTGCGGTCAAAGCAAAGGTTTACTGGCCTCGCAAGCAGAGTAAGGGTTTTGCATTTGTTAAATGCGGTATTAATGATGTTGAGTTCATGCTTGAAGATTTTTTTAACCTGGAAATTGGAGGAAAGCATGTTCGGTGTGAAATTAGCAGGAAATTTGAGGATTCTATTGTGATAAATGGTCTTGATAAACATGTTTCTGAGGATGAAATTTTAGATGTATTGAGGAAAGCTACTAGGAGGAGAATTCTTGATTTTTTCTTGGTCAGAGGAGATGCTGTAGAAAATCCACCATGTGATACATGTGAAGAAGCACTACTGAGAGAGATATCTCGCTTTATGCCCAAAAGAAATTCCCACACTAATTATTGTCGCATCCAGGTTTTCCCTCCCGAATCAAAGGATGCTTTCACAAGAGCTTCTATTACTTTTGATGGAAGATTACATTTGGAGGCAGCAAATGCTTTGGAACAATTGGAAGGGAAAGTATTGCCTGGATGTTTGCCATGGCAGAAAATAAAGTGCCAGCAATTGTTTCACAGCTCTATATCCTGTCCGGCACCTGTCTATTCTGTTATCCAGGAGCAACTGGATTCCTTACTTGGAAGTTTCAACCGTCTAAAGGGTACTTTTTATATTTACATACATTTATTTTTCTATATTTTACCTTTTTTTTTTTTTTTTTTTTTTTTTTTTTTTTTTCAGGGATGTTTTCTGTTGATTGAAATGGGGGTGAGGGGAGAGGATATGTGTGTGAGTAAATATGACACGTCCAAATTTCTCAACCATCCATATATGCACAAAATCTCAATTAACAGTCCAACAAATAAAATTGAATTACTATTACAAAGCAATTAGGTTATTACAGTTTTATAGTTAGATTAGGTAGACGCACCATGCTTTTGCTTTAACTGGACATAATTTTCCTAGTTAATTATGTACGACACCATTAGCTAGGCTGTTGAAACTTTAAGTACAAGCTTATATTCAATTCAATGATGGACTTTGTTGTTTACTTGGAAAGCTGAAATTCTGTCCTACCTCCGTGATAGCCATAGCCTGAGTCAATGGTGATTCACACAGCTGTTTTATACTATGGTTGGATAATTTAATGAATTCACTTTTCAGTTCTTACCATTGATTCCAAGAGATCCTATTTTTGGTTTTGCTTTGATGGTTCAGGGATAGTTATTGGATTAATATGGATCTGCTCTCGTTTCATGGTTGACAGAAGACCATGGTGTTAGGTGATTTAATTCCCTTGTCTAATGTTTTGATAGAGTATGCTTTTGAGGTCAATCACCAGATTCCTTGTTTCTTTTGTCTTTGAATTGAAATACCCAGAAATATTACATGAGGATATACTGACTTGGTCCTCTTCATCTCCATGGAAGTTATTTGATAGAGTGTTAAGATGGATTTATGGAGTTGGCCGTAGGGAATCAATAATTTAAGGTCACCTTCATGATGCCCGCATTAAGCATTGGCTGAATGGTCAGCTCTTGTTGCCTTCTGTTAGTATAATGAAAAAACATGTCAATTCTTTTCTTGTCTTGTAGATGAGTGGAACACTAGCATTATTGACATGTCTAAGATCTTTCCACTCGCAATTTAGTGTGCCAGTGGTGGTTTTTACCAGTCTAAACGTTTAACCAATCAATTCTTCTGCCGTGAGAAAAGTGGCTCAACAGCTTCCTTTGTATCATAAATGATCTCAATCCTCCAGTAGGCTACAATTAATCAGGTGAAAAAGTTACCACAGAAGGTGATATAAATGAAGCAGTAATGACTGTGACACAACAGCTTTATGTGTAGAATAACAGAGCTCCAATTCTCATAAACCTGACAATCAATCGTAAGATTAAAAGCTACCATAAACAATTAATACAAAAGAATTTGTGAATTTGAAATAAAGAACCTGAAATTGTAACTTTATATGTGATGCTTTTTGGTATGGTATGATGCTTGCTTGGGTTTCAAAAGAAACAAATAGCTTGCTAATTCCTTCAGATTCTTGCATCTGTTGATGTCATATTTACTACAAAAAAACTTCTTATGGTTGACATCAAGAAGAAAAATTGTGGTAAGGAGTGGAAGAATGAGAATGAAATGGAGATGTATGTTGTGTTGTGGTCTATAGTCTAAAAGTTGTATTGAAGTTGATCCCTTTGCAGTTTTTGTTTTTTGTTTGACATATCTTCAATATCTCAGGACACTCTGCTCTGATTATTAATATTATTTGTTGATATCTGAATTTACAAATACCATTAGTCTCATGCAAGCTACACTGCATCCAAACATTCAGCCGTGAACCGATAATATTTACTGCATTGTGGACTAATTCACCACTGATCGGTTACTTTGACATCTTATTTACATTGGTTAAAGTTGCATAGATTTTAATCATGGTCTCAGTCTGATGCTGATTTACATTTTTTTCAAGTCATCTTTGGATGTCTAGGTTTGATATGTATTCAAGCACTCAATGTTAATAAATACGTGTGTAACTTTCATATGTTAAATACTAAATCTGTTACCTAGGTTATTTATGAGCCTTATTGGTATTTATTTCAAAATTGAGGGGCAAATTTTACAATACTTGATTAACTTACTACATAGATTTACAGTAATGTGTTTGTTGGGATTGATTCTTGTATATAATCAGGGTGCTGTACTAGCTCCAGCATGGCACTATCATTGTTTATCCTCTATAGGTGTAGCAGGGTGTTACATCCAGATCCGATGAAATGCAATGAATTTGATGGGATTTTGTATGAATGATGAGAAAAAATGAAATATACTCGTGGAAAGAATTTGGGAAATTTCTAGGCAAGAAATTTTTTTTTTTTTTTTTTTTTTTTTTTTTTTTCTGATTTCTTGAAGATAGAACATTAAAAAATTGGAAAAAATTGTCTATTTTTTTCCCATACCTTTTTTTTAGCTTCCATACAATTTTTTTATATATTAAAATTCATTAAATTTCATCAAGGTGTGGACTTTTGATGGTTTGTACTTGAGAACTATCCTCTACATATACTGATTTCTGTCTGACAGTAATATTTACATGCTTGTTAAATTATATAACATGGCTGTAAATCCCATTGATTTGCATTTACTAGCATTGAGCAGCAGCATGACTTTATGGCATTACAGTATTTTTCAGAAATATCTTTAACAACATGAAAATTTACGTTTGCAGGTGCAGAATGCAAGTTAGAGAGGAATGATAATGGTTCCTATCGAGTGAGAATATCTGCCAATGCTACTAAAACTGTGGCAGATCTTAGAAGACCTGTAGAAGAGCTTACAAGAGGGAGGACCATAGATGATGCCAGCCTCACTCCAACCATTTTACAGCATCTGTTCTCAAGAGATGGCATAAATCTAAAGAAGTCACTGCAGAGAGATACAGGAACTTATCTTCTTTTCGACAGGCAGACTCATAATGTAAGGATCTTTGGTTCTCCAGACAATGTTGCTGCGGCCCAGAAGAAATTGATCAGATGCCTTCTTACCTACCATGAGGGCAAACAACTTGAAATCCATCTCCGGGGTGGAAATCTGCCTCCTGACTTGATGAAAGAAGTTGTAAAGAAGTTCGGGCCAGACCTTCATGGGCTCAAAAAGAATGTACCTGGGGCTGAGTTTACCCTGAACACGCGTCGCCATGTTATCTCCATTCAAGGTGGCAAAGAGTTGAAGCAGCAAGTGGAAGAAAGAGTTTATGAGATTGTGCAGATGAGTGATGCCTCGGCTGAGAAACCCGATGGTGAAGCTGTCTGCCCCATTTGCTTGTGCGATATTGAGGAAGGTTACCGGCTTGAAGCCTGTGCACATTCATTTTGTCGGTCATGCCTGGTGGATCAGTGTGAATCTGCAATAAGAAACTTAGATAGTTTCCCAATATGCTGTGCTCGGGAGGGCTGTAGGACTCCTATTTTGCTTACAGATTTGAGGTCTCTTTTGTCTGGTGAGAAGTTGGAGGAACTTTTTAGGGCTTCTTTGGGGGCATATGTAGCATCTAGTAGGGGAACCTACAGGTTTTGCCCATCTCCTGATTGTCCTTCGATTTATCGAGTGGCAGATCCTGGGAAGATTGGCGAGCCATTTTTTTGTGGAGCATGTTATGCTGAGACTTGTACAAGGTGCCATTTGGAGAACCATCCACAACTATCTTGTGAAAAATACCAAGAGTATAAGGAAGATCCAGATGCATCACTGAAAGAGTGGCGCAAAGGAAAACAGCACGTGAAGAATTGCCCAGTCTGTGGATTTACGATTGAGAAGACGGAAGGCTGCAACCACCTTGAGTGTAGGTGTGGGAGACACATTTGCTGGGTATGTTTAGATTACTTCTGCAGCAGTGAGGACTGTTACAGCCATTTGCAGTCTGTTCATGAATCCTTCGTATGAACTGATTTAAGCTGTGTTCTAATTTACTAACATATTAGATCAATCCATGTACATACATATATATATATATACACACACACGCATGTATAATAGTTATGAGAACTTGCTTCTATACGAGTATAGTTTGTACGCTTTCCAATTCTTCTTTGTTCCCTGGCCCTCCTGCCCCTCTCCCGGCAGCCTCGCCATTGGAACAGAGGTGGCTGTTTCGAGTCGGTCCAACCCAAATAAGAAAAATAAATGGGATGTGAGATTGTGAGTTAGAATTGGATTAGCTGTTCAGCTTGTTTACTTCCTTACTAGATAAGTCCTTAAGTTTTTCATGCGTTTTAATGGCTTATCACATAATTACCTAGAATTATTATTATTATATATGTATAAATAATCTGACCTTTACAGAATTTACATCTACAAAACAAGTAAATACAATCATATATATGATCAATGAGCTCTTTCTGCTTTACAAAATGTTGTTGCAAAATCATTACAAATCCAGAAATATATATATAGAAAATTTTTAAGTCATTACGTCATGATATAACTCTATCGGTGCGTTAGATGTTAACCAATAGATTTATATATTTTGACTCAATATGCACTTGTCAAAACTTCTCCATAATCTATGGTCCATATGCAACGCAATGATGGGAGTTATATCAAGATGCACCGAAGAGAAAAGAACTATATATATATATATATATATAATAGAAAAGTGGTGTGAGTGCAAGTAAATTCATAACAAATATCTGCAACCAAAGGCAAAACCAACACCAGCAATGCCCAAACAAAGAGCCAAAGCCACAAACCAAGACAACTCAACTCCATTGTCAATGTCATCATCATCACAATCACAACACATGGGCTCCTCCTCTAATTCTTGCCTCTGCCACTGCAACATTGAAACTTGAACCTCAAGCAACTTCACACATTGACGATAAGCCAACAACCGCAATGAATCATCCAAGAAAGCTTTGGACAAACAATCCCTCTCCTTGGTCAAATTTGTAGCTCTCTTCTCTGCCTCTCTGGCTCGCGTTTGTGACAATCTCAAGGCCTTCAAAAGCTCTAACTTGCCGTCATTTTCACCGTCAAATTCCCAGTTATCATGATCCTCTTCTGCTCCCACCTGACCAAAAACCCTATTCATTGAAGATATGACCCTCTTATCTGACCCAGTGAAAACCTTCAAAGGTGGAGGCAAGTCACAATTTTGCATAAGCTCAATACCCGATTTCTGAGAATTGAGCAAATGACCCATCAACAGATCATTCTCGTTCTTCACGCCTTTACTATTCAATTTCTGGTTGTTCGATGATGCCCACTTCGTCATCATCATCATCGATCTCTTCTTGCATGCAATCTTGCTGCTTTTGATCGATCTCCTTATTGGGTTTTGATCAAAACCGTTGAAATACACAAAAGAAAAGATCTTTTTTATTTTATTATTATTATTAGTTTGAAGCGTAGAAGATAAAAGGGGTTGGTGAGTTGGGTTTGAGAAGGCTTTAGAGTTGAGATAACAGTGGTTGTTACTTGTTAGTGCCGCAAGAAACGAAACTTTTTTATATGATGATATTGGGCAATTACCGATTAGGTCCAGGACATATTTTCAAATTCTAAGTTGTTTGCTAATTTTACAAAAGTGATCAAATTGGTCCTCACGTTTTTCCCAAATGTCAAATTAGTTCCTCTATTTTAGAAG
Source organism: Acer negundo (assembly GCA_035582765.1). Classification (NCBI taxonomy): domain Eukaryota; kingdom Viridiplantae; phylum Streptophyta; class Magnoliopsida; order Sapindales; family Sapindaceae; genus Acer; species Acer negundo. Next base: position 14,766,828 of record CM069240.1, read on the forward strand.
TGACCAAATTGGTCCCTCGGTCCCTCTAACGATTTAACGGTGTTAAATATGATAGTTGACTTTAACAATTTTAGTTAAAGTATGTAAATACCATTTCCTTATCATATTAGAACAAAGTTGTTTTGTCCTTTGTACATTAAATTCATTATTATAATTACAACAAAATCCAAAAATATTATTAATGTACCATTTTTAATTAAAATTTTCTAAGAAAAAATCTAAAAATATTTTAATAAGACAATGTCAATTGTACCCTTATTTTATAAACAAAGTTACAATTCATTCTCAGTTTAGTCTTTTACTATTTTTATATAATTGTTTTTTATTTTTGTTAATATTATACGAGTAATGTCGTTAAAATTATTTTAAAACCAAAACCCACAAATAAAATAAATAAAAAAATACATGTGTTAAAAAAAAACCGTACATGTGTCATTATTATATTGTTTAGGAGTAAAGTATAATTTTACCTCTACATAGTTAATGTTGACTGATGGATCTTAGTTAAAGGGACTAATTTGGCATTTGAAAAAAATGTAAGGATAAATTTGGTCACTTTTGTAAAAGTCGCAAACAACTTAGAATTTTTTTTAAAAAAATCCAAGACCTAACTGTTAATTACCCGATGATATTTTTGTTTATTTATTTTTAAGTATTAAACTATTATATAAATTCGGATTATTTTTTGGAAAGGGGAGAACTCGAACCCGCAATCTCATAATACAGGTGTAAAGGATTTTACTACCGAATAAACTTTATCTCTTCATTTATATGATGATATTAAAATGGGTTTTGTTGGTTAATGATTTTGATTTTGATAAAATGATGATGGTGATTGGTGGGGTCGAGAGGGAGAGGGAGGTAAGGAGGTTACTTCTTTTTATGTAGGAAATTCGTTTCTTGAGTGTTGAAACAAACATTTGTGCTTATTATATGTAGATACTGCTTGAAGATTCCTACGTAATGTAATCAAACTTCAGTTCAAGAATTCAGCTTTACCTTAAAAAGTAGATAAAATACAAAACATTCACAATTTTGGAGGATTGATTTTGGAATTGAGTTATTGTCATGAAACCTCAAGAGATTGAGATCCACCCATTTTATAGACGTAGCTGGTACTTAAAAATTTTATGAATACATTTTCAGTATATTTTGTACAAAGAATAATGAAGATTTTAAACCATTATTGTTCATACCTATAATAATTAATCTTTTGCCATGTTTAGGTATCTGAATCATCTCCACACCTCAAGTGTTCTCACATTCATAACTCTATAAAAAAAAAAATGGAATTAATCCACACTATTATTTACTTATTCAACATATGTTAATAGATTTTGAAGATAAGAACATTCAAAGTGGGGAGGGGATACAAATCTCATGCATAGTGCTTGAAAATAGATTGAGACTATTTCATAGGATTTGATAAGATTGAGAACCGCATATGATTTGTTATGTGAAACATGAGATTAGATTAAATATAATAAAATTTTAAATTCGATAATATTTTGAAATTGAATAAGGGAAATTATCATTCTCCCCCCGAGGTTTACCATATTAGATAAACTGACCCTTCCAGTTTCAATAATGGTCAGTACACCCTCTGAAACCGAAAATATTGGTCATTTTACTCCTTCTGTCAGGTTTTCCATCCAAAATCCCTTTGACCGTTAATTAAAAAATTAAAACGCCTCCATCAAGAATTGAACATTTGACCTTATGGTTAAAAGACATAAAATCTAACCAACTTGCTACTACAACGCATTGTTAAAAGTTTATTGATTTAACTGTATATTTAGTTATATAATTTGTTTAAAATAATTTAAATTTGTTTATATAATTTATAATAAACTCATATTTAATAATAATATATCGAAACAGATTTATGAAAGAGAAAAGAAAATAAGAAAACAAAAGGAAACCCATAAAATCTAGAAAATCAAAGCCTGTAATTTTTTTTTCTTTTTGTTTTGATTTTTTTTTCTTTTTTAAAAAATATATTATTTCAATTTGATTAAAAAAAAAAAAACCCTAGAAAATAAAAGCCCATAAATTGAAAAGGGCAAAAAATTTAAAAAAAAAAAAAAAAAAAAAACAAAAATCCAAAGAAAGAAAAATAATTAAAAAAAAAAATTTCCTTTTTTTTTATTTATTTTTTCCTTTTGTTTTCTTATTTTCCTTTTTCTTTTTGATAAATATGTTTTTATATATTATTAGTAAATATGAGTTTATTTTAAATTATATAAACATATTTAAATTATTTTAAACAAATTATATATATATATATATGTATATTTAAATCAACAAAACTCTAACAATGAGTTAGAGTTAGTTGGTTAAAGCGTCTAGCTTTTAGCTTAAGGTCAAAGATTCAATTCTTGAAGGAAGTGTTTAAAATTTTTATTTAACGGCCAAAGGGATTTTAGATGGAAAACTTGACTAAAAGGGCAAAATGATCAATATTTTGAGTTTCAAAGGGTTGACTGACCATTATTGAAACTAAAGGGACCAGTTTATCTAATATAGCAAACCTCAGGGGAGGGAATGATAATTTTCCATTGAATAACGAATTATTAAAACAATTTTTTGAATAAAATAAATATTTTAATTTATATATTATTACAGTATAACCATAAATTATACAACAATAAATAGGACAATTAGGACAATTAAGCCTCGTTTTATTTTTTATCTAAAGACTGAACAATGCTGAATGTTACTAAAGATTGAATAGTGACTGAAAACTGAAAAACATGTTTGATTTTTTTTCACTGAAAACTGAATATAAGTGATATATATTTTTTTTAAAGTTATAAATATATGAAAATAAATATTTTTACATCTATGTCCTTCTAACTATTATTTGTTATATATTTATATTTTAATATATTACGGACAACTCTAACATATAAATTAATTCTAAAATAAATTTATTTAGTTATTAATAATATTTCAAATTTATATTATTGTATAGAATCTAATAATTACTAAGCTCTTAGCTAGTGACATTATAAAACTAATGAGCTACTTCATGTGTATATTACGGACAAAATGAAGTTCATCAATATGTTTTTATTAGCAATCTACTTTATGTGTATAATTTATTCTTTAATTGATTTTGAATAAATTTGGATAATTATATAATTTATAGATTTCTGGTAAAAAAAAAAAAAAATTATAAAACAAGTGATTAGTTTTGGAAATAGATTAAATTAGTGATGATTTTTGGAAGTAAAACTTTGTATTAAATTCTACTGGATTTGTATTAAGTGAAAGTGCAAAATTTTCACTTTTCAAAACAAGTGGTTTTAAGGGTTCATTAAGTGATTTTAACACTTAAAAAATCAAAATTAATAACTAAATGGAACACATTAAGTACCATTCATTGTTAAAAGAAAAAATCAAACAAGGACTTAGTGTCACAGAAGATAGAAGTTTGATTTCATAACACTATCAATTCTTTGCTCGACTTGGCCTGGTTCTAGTAATGCACTTGGGCTTGAGACTTGGATTTTGGTTTGAGACTGATGTTTATGGATGAGCTATGTTTGAGTCAAGCAAGGTTTTTCAACCAACCTAAATTGGTTTCATTTCGACGTATTGATTGGTTTGACAATTTTTTTTTGTTTTTTTTTGTTTTTTTTTGTTTTAATCATACAAACATCTCCTTTGATAATAAATATATACACACAAACTTTCCTTAGTAATTTGAAAAATGTTGTATAAACATCTCATATCTTTAGTTATGATTCGTTAGTTAAAGTTTAAAAGTATAAAAAGTCTAACATACTCTTTATTTTTATTTTAAATGAACTAAAAATATATATATATTTTAAAAAATATGAATGTATTTTAAATCTGAAATTTAAAAAAATAAAAAAAGTTTCATCTTAAAAAAAAAAGTTAAAAAAATTTCATCTTGAACTTCATCTCCAAGAAGTGAAATTTGGAAAACAAATTTCCATCCATACATATCATCATCTCCATCATCCATCATCTTTTCACCAAACTTCATTAAATAAATTACATCCATAACAACATAACAAAATTTAATCAAACACAACAATTTCCAATAACGATTCGATTATGTGATTTTTGTAGTGTTTTGAGTGTTTGTGTTGTATACTTGTATTGGATTTTGTTGTGCATGTAAGTTGTTGAAGGAATGAATGATGAAGATGAGGATGATTGAAGTTAGATCTGAGAGTCTGACTTTTTTATTTTTTTATTTTTATTTTTTTATTTAGTTCTCTGATTTTTTTTTTCCAGATCTATTTATCCTTTTTTTTAGATCTGTGTTGTATTGTATTTTTTTTATGCATGTAATTAATTGAAGGATGAAGAAGAATTTAAATTTTTTAGTTTGTGTTCTTTTTTTTTTTAAAAAAAAAAGATTTTTTATATTATTATTTATTTGATATTTTGATATTTTTTTATTTGGTCAAAAAACCGAATTTCCCATAGCTGTTAAAAGTTAAAGGATCCCATCTAATGTGAGGGGATGTTTGTGTAACATTTTTCAAATGTTGAGGAAAGTTTATTTGTGGGTCATTTGTCCAAACACCAAACTTGTTTATCTATCAACTAAGCTACGGCCCTGTTGGTAATATTTTTAAATTTTAAAACCTTTATATACCAGTCTCTCCAAAATTTGTTGTTTTGTCTAAAAATAAAGATATGGCTCCGTCCCCGTTTAAAACTCTCGACCTCATTGATGTGGATGTTCTAATATCGCTGTTGCATATTGTTTTGAATTAGAATATTTCACTTCACGTGATTGACAATTCAAAGTGGCTAATTGCCTTTGGGACATTTTTCTTAAAGTTTTTGATATCATAAACCAATTTCAGTAAAACAAATTTTAGTAACGTCCCCATCAATTAACGTATAAATGAATCAAGGAATCCTGGAAAATAAACGTTAACGCGTAAACGACTAAAAAAAAGTCCATGCGTCTTTGTACCATAACAACGACAAACGAAACCACCTAGTAAATGCACCAAGTCTTTGAAGTCTGCAAAGAAAGTGATATGTCTCTTCCCAGAGAAAATCTTACACGGGACTGTCACGTGGTGAGATCGTGAGACCGTTAATGAGATTGTTCCATTTATCTTGGGAGTATAAAAATAAATTATAAAATTACAATTTGATACAATTTCATTGGATGGTCTCACTGTCTCAACACGTGGCAGTCCCATACAGGATTTTCTCCTCCTACTGATCAATTCAAAGCACAGCTCTTTGTGGAATCTTAAGTCTTAACCTAAATTTAATGTCTTCTCTAACCTGTTTTTCTACATATTTTAAAGGTATGAATTAATTTTCTCTTTTCCCTTGATTCTCTTCAATTTTTTGCTCTGTTTTCTTAAATAGGGTTTGATCATAGAAAGCTGTTTACAATGGTGAAAAATTTTTCGTTTTGCCGGAAACCGCCCTGTGTGCCGCCTTGTATTTCAGATAACAATGGAGTTTGTTGTTGTCCGCTCTGTCAAAACTGCCCTCATCCACCACCACCTTTCAATTCTCTGATTGACGGTGATGCTAATTCAAACAAAAGTTATTCGGTCATGGCCGTTTTGTCTGTGTTGGTCGCTATGACAATTGTTGGTCTTCTTCTTGTTATCTGTTATGCTGCTATTAGAGCTTATTACTTGAGAAGAAACAACAATTCAACAAGAAGAAGAAGAAACCCGCCAATATTTTTTGGCACCCAAGAAGATTTTATTGATGAGGATCATGAACCGGAAACTGTTGACCACCCAATTTGGTACATCAACACCATTGGTCTATCACAGTCTGTTATAGACTCCATTACAGTCTTTAAGTACAAAAAAGATGAGGGTTTGATTGAAGGAACAGATTGCTCTGTTTGTTTGAATGAGTTTCAAGAAGATGAGAATCTTAGGCTGTTACCAAAGTGTAGTCATGCCTTCCACATAACTTGTATCGACACTTGGTTGAGGTCACATAAGAATTGTCCCTTGTGTCGCGCTCCGGTGATCAACGGTACGATTGCTGATCAGGCTAGTGAATTGGAGTCTAATAATTTGAATGATTCGGATTCAAGAAACGAGAACATGGTGGAGAATCAGGAACTGATTCACGTGGGTGAAGGTGGGACTAGTGAAGTGAGAAATAATGGACATGATGATAGTGGTTTCGCTCTTTCCCCGAAAACTAGAAATTCAGATCCTGATTCAGCTGATAATAATATGCAACCAATGAGGAGGTCAGTTTCATTGGATTCATCTTCAGCTATGACAATTCACAATGATGTGGCTAATTTTATTCTAGTAAATGGCAATAATCATCAAGGGAAGTCCAAAAATTCGAAATCGAAAATGGTTGCCAAGTCAAGCAGTAGTAGTGTAAGTTCAAGCATATCTTCAAGTGGATCTTCTTCTCTGCAGAAGGGACCAGTTTCGATGAAGAGGTCGTTTTCGTTTACCGGGAAGCGCTCTTCATCATCAAGAAGACACAGTAGACGCCACTCAGTACTTCCTTTATAGAGATATGACACACTTGATCAGACTCTAATGAGTCATGTCTCTAGTTTCGGCTCAGGTAACTTTTGCTATTTCAAAGAGCAATAATCCCCATAAGATGGGATCATATAAACATACTTTTGCTATCAGGAACATATATTGCCTATGTGTTTGATTGTAAACAGCCTTATATTAATATTTTATCGATGGTGCTATTACAATTTACAGGTTGGTATTGTATTATATATATATATATACAAGTGATTATGTCTTCAAAAGTGTCTAAACATCAAGAATTAGCTAGAATCAGACATGTTTTAATAGCTCTATAAACCCAGAAAAATAATTTCTAGCTAGTAAACTCTGTCTAATGAATCCTGAGTTATTAAAAATATTTTTTACCCCAGAAACTGTTGAATGAATCCTGCCCATTCTTCACGGTTGACACTTGACTCAGGTTTCATTTAGTCATTTGTCCGGATCGAAGCAAAAGAAAATAAAATTAGAATAGAGAAAGTGGTGGGGGGTGTGGCTACGTACAGTTGCCGCAATTAAGACTTAAGAGGAGAAGATTTCTTGTAGAATGTTTTTCTGTCATTGGATGTCTGGCTTTGAATACATTTCAAGCAGTGGATTCTTGCGATTTGGGTTCACAACATTCTGCTTGTTTTTCAGGATTCATTGTGATATTATTCTCAACCTTCTTCTTTGGTCTTTTTTAATATCTTGGGTTCTGTCATTACTAGTGTCTAGTAGGAGTTATTTATTTATTTTTTATTTTTTAAAATACTTTTCTTTTACATGTTATTTCAATATTATAATGCTAGGCTGCAAATATTTTAGGAATCATGTGTTGGGGAGGGGGGATAATGCTCACCCCCCTTGAAAAAGGACTTGCAAAAATAGATTTAAATTGCAAATATTTTAGGAATCATGTGTTGGGGAAGGGGGATAATGCTCACCCCCCTTGAAAAAGGACTTGCAAAAATAGACTTAAATTGCTTGGGTATCGATACTTATCCTACCAATGGGGAAATTGTTTAGGTGTTTTTTTTTTTTTTAACTTTTTACATTTATCACCTTATATTTTTTATAAATTGACCATATGGCAAAACCCCATGAATTGGTCGATGCGCGAGTGTTGTCCAATATTTTATCCGACTTCTTGCTCAAAAGTCATGACTCAAGAGTGGCTAACATCTTAACCAAACAAAACAAGTAAATATACACACACAAAATTAATAGAATTTACGTGTTTACATTAAAGTCATGGGGAAATTACACTAGACCCCTTAAGGTTTGACTGCGATACACCTAGATGGAAAATTTCCATTATTCTACAAACAGCCCCCTACACCTAACGGTTGTTACGTCTTCTGGTAGATTGACTCACTTTAACTTGTGAAATACTCAAAATACCATTTTCATTATATAAACAAAAAACATAATAAAATATCAAAAGAAACTTTATTTTACCAATCCAATTTTATATTATTACATTTCTTTTCTAATAACACTTCATTCTCAAAATTTAAATTTTAAAAAATGCTAAAGACACTTCATTTTGTTACAAAATTATCTTTTTTATCTTTTTTTAATTAAATTATTTTAAATTAATTATAATATATTAAATACTCTCTCATAAATTTTTAATTACCACATTAAACTCTCTCTCCTCCAATACATATCTCTAATTTTTTTATCTTCATTCTTTCTCAAGCAAGACTAACAGTTAAGGAAAAAAAACTTACTAATAAGCTTGATTTTTAGGAACTATATATATATATATATATATATATATTAAAAATAAAATAAATAAAATAAAAACTCAAAAAACAAGTACTTTGTTTTTATTTATTTATTATTATTTAAAAAAAATCGAAATATGAAAATGTTTTTTGTTACTCTTGTAGGTATATGATTGCCTAGAGCACTTTAATTCTTTCATTAGTCTTAAAATTTTTGAGTTTAATCGAATCTGGTTGAATCAATTCAAGCTTTCATATATCCTTTTTTTTTAAAATAAAATAAAATAACTTTTTAATATATATATATATATATATATATATATATTACTATTAGTAAAAAACTAAAATATTCATAATTTTTTTTTTCTTTAACTGTTAATCAAAGATTGATCGAAAAAGTATAGAAATATGAATTTTTTTTTTCTTCGGAAAAATAGAGAGATATTAATTAGGAGAGAATGTTTAATATGGTAATAACATAATTTATGAGAGAGAGTTTAATAGTAATATTTAATCTAATGATTTACATTATATTTGGTTTGATGGAAAAGAAAGGAAATGATAGTGGTTTTAATGATTGTTGTTTGGATGGTCATGGGTGGAAAGAAAAGGATAGTAGTTTATTTTATTTACGAAAATATCTTTATTTTAACAATATATATAAAAACAATATATAGAGTTATTTTTGGGATTTTGAAAAAATTATTAATGGTGGAATTGATTTCCTTTCCTTTCATTTCCTCTCAAATTTGGATGAAAACCAAAGTGTTTAAAATATAAGAACTCCTTTCCTTTCCTTTCCTTTCCCTCAATTTCCTCCCAAATTTGGATGAAAACCAAAGTGTTTAATATATAAAGACTCATTTCTTTTCCTTTCCTTTTCATCAATTTCCTTTCTTTTCTCTCTCATTTAACTATCCAAACAACAAATTAGAAATTCTTCCAAATCATTTCCTTTCTTTTCTCTCCAATTCTTTCAAACCAAACATCGTATTAGGAAAGAGACTTTTATTTATTTATTTTAATAATTTAGAACTTGTTTGGTTGGAAAAAATCTCTATTGGTAAAAATCTACTTGTAGTAGATCAATTATAAATAAAGTTTTTTTCTAAAAAAAAAATTATAGTTGTTTAGTTAGTAGACTTAAAAAATAATAATAATAATAAAATAAAATAAAATAAAAAAGTCTATTTAAAGAAGCACCTCCCCATGAGCTTTTGTCTAGTAGATACTTAAACTCTATTGGTCTCTACTCAATTTAAAATAGACAATTTCAAAAGCTCAACCAAACAATTCTAAAAAGTTCAAATAGACGTTTGTAGATCTTTTGAGACAGCAAAAAGCTCAACCAAAAAAGTACTAAATTAGATTGGAGTGTTTTTAAATTTTTTTTGTCTTGTTTAATAATTTTAATTTAGGTTAAAACTGTCATTTAAATAAAATATTAAAAAAATTGGAGTGTGAATAGATAATTTATGAATCATAAGAAAAATCTCTCGTATCAAAATAGTTTATAAAAAAAATATCAAAATATAAAAATATAAAAATATAAAAATACATCAGAGTGATATAAACAAATAAAATCAAATAAAAATGGAGGTGGCCGTGAGGCACTGTAACAATTTTTATTTTTATTTTTATTTTTTACAAATTTTTTTTGCCATCACCAGTCACCACTGTAACAAAATTAGTAGATGAGACCAGGAATAGCAAAATGGAGGAGATTGGTGCCTCCTCCATTGAAGCACAAATCAGAGTTGGCGGCACTGACGTCTCTATTCCCAAACTCAAAATCCATGCCCAGTTCAAATCACGGAGTTCACAACATAAAACCCACAAAACCAACTCAAACTCACCGAAATCTAACTCAAACCTACCAAGAACCCATCAAACCATCCTTCAAATTAGTCTATTTGAATCAAATCAAACAATCTTTGACGGACAACGAAGGATGCCGATGAGGAGGCGGGATCCTCCGTCGATTTTGATTGCCGAAGGCGTGGCCGCCATAGATACCACCTAAAGTTAAGAGAGAGAGAGAGAGAGGAGAGAAACTGGGAGCCTTTTTTTGTTATTTGTTTCTGAAATACTGTTTTGATTTTTTAGTTTATAATTTATATAAAATTTGATAAATAGTTTATAAATGAAATAATGAAAAGAAGTAAATGACCTTGTAATGTTAGTTGTTATTTGTTAATAAATCACCCTTAAATGTAGGGATCTTTGGCCATATTTGGTGGCTTGTATCATATTGTATTAGTCTTAAACAACGTATTAGTTAATACATTATATTTAGTGGTAATAGGTTGTATTGTATTAGAAAAAAAAAAAAAAAAACATTTTTTATTGCTTTTTATTTTGCAACAAATATGAAATATTAAAGAAATCTGTGTTATGTTGTTAATATTTTTTTAATATTTTAAAATTATATAGAAAATATTTATTTTATTTATAAAAATATTAATTATTTTAATTTTTTGTTTCAATTAAAATAAAAATATTTATTTATTTATTTATGGTAAGGATATTTAAAATTAATTATTAAATATATTTTTTTAATATAATAAAATAAAATAAAATCATATATAAATAACTTAATACGACATAATATAGTGCATCACCAAACACCGGTTTATATTAATGATAAGACAGTCTAATATAATTCAATCAAGTCCAATACAATTCAATCAAATCCAATACAATCCAATACAATCCAATACAGTGTGCCAAATGAGCTCATTGTGTAGAATACTTAAACATAACCATCTTAGGGCGTGTTTGTTTGACAAAATGGAACTGGGATTGGACTATTTTTAATCCCTTTCCCACGTTTGGCTCGGTAGAGAGATAGGATAAATTAGAACCGTTTGACTTTTTTGGGTAATTTAGTCCCGTCCAAAACGATGGGATTCAAATGAATCTCATTTCTTCTTCTCTCATCTAACATCATCATCTTCTTTAGCAACCAAACCAAAGAACGAAAAATTTATTCACAATCACAAAATCAAAACCTTCAATCACACAATCACAAAAGCAAAACCTTCTTCAGATCGATTACTTCTTCATCTGGTTTTTGTTGAGTAGAAAGAATTTCCATCTCAAAAAAAAAAAAAAAACCGAAACCTGCAATCCCAAAATCAAAACCTTCACAATTGCAAAATCAAGCATGAACATGAATAAAAAACGCCTGGATTAATTAAAATAATTAAAATACAAATAAAGTTAACTAGAACAACTAATAGTAATAGTAAATCAGAATTTTTCCAAATATTGCTCAAAGCTTCCTTAGTAGCTTCCCCAATAAACACTACAAAAAAATTAAGGATTACATATAATACAATAAGCAAAAATCAGTGTACATCTACTTAGATCTACATAGATACAAGTAGATCTACACTAATATTGGTTTAAGAAAAAAAATTGAAAAATTAAAAATAAAAGAAGAAGATCCGCCCACTAATTTCGGTTTAAGAAAGGAAAAAAATTGAAAATTTAAGAACAGAAGAAGAAGAAGAAGAAGAAAAAAAATAAAAGAAGATGATCTGTAAACTGATTTTGGTTGTGTGAACGAAGAGAATAAAGAAACTAAGAAAGCAGGGAAAGAGAAGGAAGAGGAGACATCATTGATGGTGATCGGTGGTGGTGGATTGGGTTTTTATTTTTTTTAATTTTTAATTTTTTATTTAATAGATAAACTTTTTTAAAGAAAATAGCATTAAACACCATTAATCGGTGGGTGGAGTCTCAAAAAAGTCATCGACAAAACATTGTTCATGACAACTATTCTGTTAAAATTTAACATAAAGCTATCATTATCTGTGACATGACACCCTTAAAGAATTTTATGTGCAATATTTTATGTATTTTGAATATTTGATTATATATAAAAATTAATGATTTGATTAATTTATTATTATTATAGGTAATATTTCCTGTTTATGGATGACATCAAACTTATTATTATTCCCTGATTAATTTTCCTGATTAATTTGAGGTGATTTCAAACTTATTTCATGATTAATTTATTATTTAATTATATATATATATATATATATATATATATATAGTAATGATTTAATTATAAGAATTTTATGGACAATATTTCCTATTTTATAAAATAATCATGATCAAAAAAATATTTAAAATACAGGTAAAAAAAAAAAAAACCAGTTTAAAATCTGTTAAAAACCAGTTCAAAAACCAGTACAAAACATGTTTTATTAATTTTTGACCAATATTCTAATAGGTTATAATATAAGCAAACGGATTTCAAACAATTAACGAGTAAAGTAGTAATAATTGATACTTTCTTTCTATAAAATGGCTAATTTGATCAATTTAAAAAAATTAATGGTAATTTAAGGACTGTCTCACCAAATCAGTGGGTTTATATATCATTGACCTAGTTTTTTATTTTGTCTAATCCTATTACTTACCCAAACACAGTAATGAACTATTTTTAATTCAATCTCATGTTGTACCAAACACGGGAAACACTATAGTTAATTCAATCATATCCAATCTAACCTAATCCAATCTCATGACTTAAAAATAGTCTTATCCTATCTCGTGCACCAAACACACCCTTAGTGTCTTGGCATCAAACCTTAATGGGCTCATTGTAATTTCCCCTAAAGTCATTCACAGGTCGAATATATAAAAATAAGAGTAATGCTACTTTTTCTAAATTTGGTGTCCAAATCTGGTGCTTAAATAATATGGCAACACCACAATTTATTCATTTAAATCATGCAAATCCAATCAAATTTAAATTAATGGATTGTAGTTTTGTCATATTATTTAAGCACCAGATTTGGACAAAGTAGCATTATTGTAAAAATAATGAATAAACAAAATCTCCTTTATGATTAAAGTTTTTGGATTTTCTCAACAAAAAAAAAAAAGTTTTTGGATATTGACTAACTTATTGGTAAACTTTTTTTTTTTTTTTTTTTCTTAAATTTTAAAGTATTACATAAATCATGGGTTTTGGAAAGATGGAAGACTCAAACCCACAATTTTGTGGTGTATGTGTGAAGAGCATACTACTAGACCAATCACATCTCATCAACTTATTGGTAAACTCATTCGTAAGTTTGGCTTCAAATTTCACTTACAATTGGTGTGGATGAGATTGGCTCATAGTAATGCTAAAATTGTTCAAAAAATTTAAGCATGACATATGAGAAATAACTTAATCTACTTGACATATAAAATTAGTGCTTGTTTAGTGCGTGAGATAAGATATGATTATTTTCATAGGATTGGATTGGATGGGATATGCTAGACTAAAATTAGTGTTGTGATGTGTTTAGTGCTGAATGTAATTGGATTAAAATAGTCATATCTCCTGTTTTGTGTGATATGAGATTATATAAAAATATAATTTTATCATATATTTAATACAGTGTAAAATTGATTATATAAAATAAAATAAAATTATTTTTAAATAAAATAAAAATAAAAAATAAAAGATATAAAGTGGTGGGACTAATTAGTCCCACATTGGTAGGATAAGTTGTTTGCATGAGATTAAATAATCTCATTCCATGCAAGCAATAAACATATGATATATGACTAAAATTAGTCTTATCCTATCATATCCCATGTTACCGTATTGTTAATTGTTAATGGAGTGAAAACTAAATATTGAATTTTAATCTATAAGGGTCCACAAAATTCTAAGTTTTGAAAAAAAATTTAAAAAAATAAAATAAAATAAAATGTAAACTACCTATTAAGAATATAGTTACTATATTGTAGGGTTTCTATATTGAAGCTAAACCCTATGTTTATATATGCTTGGTCTCCTTCTTACAAAAGAAGGTGGTGAAGGTTTTATGGAAAAGAAATTGCTAAAAATAACCGCATACAACATATAAATTTTGTTTTTAACCACAAACGAAAATTTAATTGTTAATAGCCACTTTTTTAAAAAAAAATTCAGTATATATCCATAAATTACAAAAGTACCTTGAAGCAAACTTGAAATCATGATTAAAATCTGAAAGTAAACTTGAAATCATGACTAAAAACTTGAATGTTGAAACTTGAAATCTAGAAGCAAACTTGAAATCTTGACTAAAAACATGAAATTTTGAAACTTGAAATCTTGACTAAAAACATGAAATTTTGAATTTTGAAATCTTGACTAAATTGAAATGTTAAAACTAGAAATGTTTCCTTCTTCCTTAAATTAGGTTTATGTTTTTCTTCCCCTTTTCTCTACAGATCACATCGCCGGCGGAGAGGGATCTCCGACGGCGCTGTTGGACGCTCGTGAAGCCTAGGCGAAGCACGACAACGCTGTTGTCTGGGCGTGAAGCATGACGGCACTGTCGCTTAGTTCGTGAAGCCAAGCAAAGCACGGCGACATGACGACGGCGATGTCACTGTTGCAAAGCCAGGAAGCATGACGGCGCTAGGCGACACCTTCATGTCGCCGGTGCATGCTCAAGCGACGACGTCGACGATGATTTTGACGGTTGGTTTTGACAAGGAGAGAGAGAGGGAGAGAGAGAGAGGAGAGGAGAGGAGAGAGAAAGAGAGAGATAAAGAGAGAGTGTGTGTGTTTGAGGATGGTTTTTATATGAGGGCATTCAAGTAATTTCTCAAAAATGTGGTTATTAACAATTAAAATTTTATATCTGGTTAGAAACAAAAATTTAATATTTTGGATGACTATTTTTATTTCTCTCTCTGTTTGCCTCTGTTGGGAACCTATCAAAAAGGGGAATGTCAGTGGATATTAGGTGCCAAATATGTCGTAGAGCCCTAGAATCTACTCTTCACTCTGTTTGGGCCTGCTCCAGCTTGAAACAGGTTAGGCACCTTGTCCTTTCCTTCAAAACCTCATCTGGCAAGATCATGGTCTACTCATTGACTTCTTAACCTATTGCTCAAAAATTTTAATCCCTGCTAAGCTAGAATTATTGTGCATTGTTCTTTGGAGAAATTGGTGGAGGAGGAACCAATTCATTCACCAAAATAATTTCAGAAGTGATGAGGACTGTGTGACCTGGGCAAAAAAAAATTTGGCTAAATTTCGGTCAACAATTGCTGTGAAGGTGCCTACAACTTTAAATTAGAACTATTTTATCATAACAACTCCGAAATGGTGTAGGCCGAGAGGAGGAGTATTCAAAATCAATTCGGATGCGGCTATTAGTGTGGAAAGAAATCTAGTGGGGGTGGGCATTGTTATTCGCAACCAATGGGATGTGTGTTGGGGTCTGCTACTCAATCTTTGTTTGCCTGCTTCTCTCCAATGGTGGCTGAAGCAACAACCATTTTGTGTGGGATAAATTTTGCCTTGCAGTCAGGTCTTTTACTATGTTTTAGAATCGGATGCCAAGTCTATGGTTGATATTGTGTTTGTCAGGTACATCCCCTCGTGCGGAGGTGGGTATTGTTATTATTGACATTATTCGACTCTTGGATGTTCATAATATTTCTATCTCCTTTGTTCCTAGAGCTACGAATAAGGTTGCTGATTGTTTAGCTAAACTTGCTCTGTCCTCTTCGAAGGAGAATTTTTGTTATAACTCCACTTCTCCTTCTGTGGAGGCTTTGGTGTTGGCCGATTGGCCTGGTTAGTGTGTTTGCTTGGTTGGTTTTAATGTATTCCAGTTTCTCCACAAACAAAAAAAACAAAAAAAAAAACAAAAAAAAAAAAAGAAACTCTATAAAATTATTGATTTTTATTTTTAACTACATTGCATTGTTTTTTAATTAAACATGAAAAATTTCATTTCGGTGGATAACCAGACAATTATATGAATACCCCTAACCTTGAGAAAATATTGCATGTCCTTCTCACACCGTAGGCTGTGGGAGTGGGAGGATCCAAATGTGACAAAAACATATAAAATATATGTATTTCTATTTTTTGACCCAAATATATGTTGCCGTGTGGCAAACTTTATATTTATTTATTTATTTAAAAAAATGAGAGAAAGACACCTCCTCTGTTTACTGCGATGAAGGGAGAGAAGAAGAGAAAGGAGAACAAGACGAGAGATAAAACATGAGGAAGATTTATTTATTTATTTATTTAGAGCGGTGATATTTACACCCTAAAACTGTATATACATCTCATTAAATTTTTTAAAAATTTATAAATTGTAAATAAACCCTATTAAATAGTAAAAATAAACGGTTTTTTTTCTTCTATTATATTGTATTTTTATAATTATTAATGTATAACCCGTGCGATGCTCATGTTTTTATTATATATATAATACGCCGTGTAATATAATTTTGCAGACCCAATGTGCTGTTTTTGTCTTAAAGAATTGTAATAAATTTAATATATATATTATTTTACTAAAGAGAAAAAGAGCAGTCAAATTTCAATTAATGCAATAAATAATTTTCAATTCACTTATATAATAAATTAAACAACCCTTCAATTCTATATCAATATAATATACAAATAAAAGGGCAATCAAGAGGGTTTTTTTTTTTTTTTCAAAAAAACAATCAAGAAGCAATCCATAAAAAAAATCTCGTAATCAATGCCATAATGTACAAATTCTGTTAACCAATTCTATTTTTAAACAATTAATATTCATAATTGCAATTAAAGTGTCAATTTATATATATATAATTTGTTTTGAAAAATATTTAGTTATGATATTTATATTTTAAAAAGAGGTATTTTCGAGTTAATTGGGGTGTATTTAGAGGTTTTATAATTATTATTTTTTATATAAAAACATTTATTCTAGAAATACTTGTAGAAGTATTTTTTTAAAAAAATTTTAACTCCATGGAGATTATTGTTAAGCCTAATGATAAATTAATTTATTTTTCCACAATTATTTTCTTAAGACATTCCTTTTTTTTTTTTTTAATAAGCTCACATATATATATATATAAAATTTTTTTTTTCACGTGTCCTGTTATGGAGTTGTAAATAGTAGTGAAGTAAATTCTTTTTAGGGATAATTATCCCGTGGCCATCGAATTGATGACACAGCCATTTTTGACGAACTTTGTGACACTAATGATCATTCCATCCAATTCCAACCAATGAGTGACATGTTGATAAATAAGGGGATGACATTAATTTATTTTACATGTTTTTTGGAAATCAATTTTTTTTTTTTTTGAAAAGAATAATTATATTTAGTGTTTATACATACACTAAATATAATTATTATTTTTTCAAAAAACAAAAGAAATGGTTTAGATCAATAATATATGCATATCAAAATATGACCACCATTAAATATTATTCATTTTTTCTATAATTTTTTTTTTCTATAAAATGACCAACTGTACAGCATTCATGCTCTGCTCAAATTCGAAACAGGAAGAGAAAAGAAGAAGAAATGAGTTTTCAACTTTTTTTGTTATCTTCATTCCTATTATTATTATTGGTAGCTTATGCTCAAGAACAATCAAATATTTGTAATGTGATAAACTACGGTGCATGCAGTGATGGACAATCATATATATATATATATATATACGGAAATTTTTCTATAAGGATACACCGATAGAATTATATAAGGACATTGAATGTGTGCCACTCATTTTACATACTTTGATTTGGTATGTATGCACTTGTCAAATCACTTTTATAAATGAGTGGCTCACATTCAATATCCTGATAAAATTATATAAGGATGCCCTGATAGGAACGGGACTATATATATATATATAATCTAAGAAATCTAAAAAAACAAAGAAGAGATACATGCATTGATCTAAACTGTTTCTTTTGTTTTTTGAAAAGAATAATTATATTCAGTGTGTGTAAATATATATATATATATATATTTACATACTAAATATAATTATTCTTTTCAAAAAAGAAAAAATTGATTTACAAAAGGTATCTAAAATAAATTAATGTCATCCACTTATTTACCAAAATGTCACTCATTAAAAATAATTGATTTCTAAAAAATATCTAAAATAAATTAATAGCATCCCCTTATTTACTAAAATGACACTCATTGGATGGAATTATATAGAATTAGATAGAATTGGATAGAATGGTCATTAGTGTCACAAAGTTCGTTAAAAATAACCATTTTGAAACAATTTTCCAATCCAGTGGTCATTTTGATAGTGTGTCATTAATTCGATTGTCACTGGGGTAATTATCCCTTATTTTTATAGTAAAAAATATATATATTTATTACCATTTATAAAAAATATTATGAGTGAGTTTCATATATTTAGGAAAAGAATCAATTGAATTGAATGAAATAATTAATGTTTTTAATATTTTATTATTAATATTTGATTAAAATTTGTTGTTTTAAATTATTGTTATATTATCATTAATATATTAATATCGATATTTTAAAAAAAAAATTTACCACTAATTCCATATAAAACGGGTTACTTTCATATATTTAGGAAAAGAATCAATAGAATTGAATGCAATAATTAATGTTTTTAATTTCTTATCATTAATATTTGATTAAAAATTATTATTTTAAATTTTTGTTATATTATCATTAATATATTACTATTGATATTTTTTTTAAAATTTATCACTAATTCCATATAAAACGGATTACCTTTAATTTGGTATTTACAATTGATATTTTTATTTGTTTGAAAAATATGTATTGATTATCATTTACTATATAAGAATAATGAAAATTCAAAAACCTTTGTTTTTGGAAATAATCATAATGTATTTAATGCATATTTAATACATTCTAAAAAACCAAAAAGAAAACAAAACAACACTGGAGATTTTATTTTTCAACAATTTTATTCATCCAAATTCAATAAATATATCCACAAGACATCTCAAAATTAATATCCTGTAAAATATCTGAAAATCATAAACAAACTACAAAATCACCTTTTACAGTATTATCCAAATTCAACAATTTTTTATTTTTGAAACTTCCATGCTTTCGATTTCCATGTATTATGTTTTGAAACTTTCACGCTTTTCATTTTCCATATATTATTTGTGTCTTTTAATATAGTGTTTTAATGATCAATATAATTAGAATTTAAAGCTAGAAAATTAAATGAATCTAAAATCATATATATGGAAATATATAGCATTTAAATTCAAAGCTTCCTTACGGCAACATGTGGCACTATGAAAGTCTATTATTATATATATCAGACATCTCACATACATATATATATATCTAATTAACTTTATTATTATTTAAAAAATTGTTATTTTGTTTCTTGTTTTTCAAAAAAATAAATTTTCTACCTCATAAATATATAAATTATACAAATATGAGTTAGATTGTGAGCTAATTTTATTTACTGGCGAGTAGCGATAGATTAAAGTAACAAAAAATAAGATAATACAATTTTTTTTTTTTAAATGCAATTGCCTTTGTATCGATTGCAATTTGCAGCAAGTCAAATACCCAGAAAACCATACATATATTAGATGTGTGTGCCGTCCAAAGGGTGATACACAGAAAAAAAAATAAAATAAAATAAAAAATAAAAAATAAAAAATCCATGTTTTTGCTATGTATGTGTTGCGTGTGTGCAACAGAGATAATGGACAAAAAATAAATAATAATAAATAAAAATAAAAAAATAAAAAAATAAATAAAAATAGAGGGGGGTGGGGATATAGAAAACTCAATATAGAATTTTTCTCTCCTCTATCAGAATGGTGTGGGTTTTTGTATTATGAACCGAGGAGATTTTTCGAATTCATAATTGTCTTCCAATCGGTGCTACAATCCTCAGGAGATTCCAATTCATATTTGAAATTGGTTTTAGAAGAGAAATTAGGGTTTGAGAAAATAAAAAGGGTTATATAATATAATAATGTAGGATGCATGTCATCTCAAAAACTCAAGCTAATAGAAGGTAGAGGCCACCCACATATAAGACCTAGGGAAGCTAGATACTCAACAAATGTGGGACTTTAGACCTACATCAGGGACTCCCACCCGAAAGCTTGTCGCACTGATAGGGTACTCCCATCGGTAGGTGGTGGCGGTGAAAAAACCTCGCTCTGATGCCAAATGATGAAGGATGTATGCCATCCCAAAAGCTCAAGCTAATAGGAGGTAGAGGCCACCCACATATAAGGCCTAAGGAAGCTAGATACTCAGCCGATGTGAGACTTTAGTCCTTACATTAGATTTTTTAATGATGTAGGACGTAGGAGGCATGTCATCCCAAAAGCTCAAGCTAATAGGAAGTAGAGACCACCCATATATAAGGCCCAAGGAAGCTGGATACTCAGCCAATGTGGGACTTTGGTCCCAACATCATACACTCCGACTTGAAAGCCTATTGCCTCAACATCGTACTCCTATCGGCGGGTAGTGGCAATAAGAGATCCTCGCTCTGATGCCAAATGATGTAGGAGGCATGCCATCCCAAAAGCTCAAGCTAATAGGAGGTAGAGGCCACCCACATATAAGGCTATGGAACCTGGATACTCAGACGATCTAGGACTTAGGTCCCTACATGGTGAAAATTAAACAAATAATAGGAAAAAATTTGAGGGTGTATTTATAAACTATTTAGTCATTTTAGTCAATTTAGTCAATAGTAATATTAAAATTTTAAAAAGTTACAAACTTAGGATATACATACTGTTTTTTAGGGGTACAAATATCGTTACTATTTTATTTATTTCACATTGGGCATATCTATTTCATGTTGGGTCAACATGAAATTTGACCTAATGTGATTTATTTATTTATTTATTGAAATGTGCCTAATGTGAAATAAGATAGTTTCAACGTAAATAAATAAATAAATAAATAACGAGATGAGGTTGGTCCGGTAATAAACCCTTCACACCTGCACCACGAGATTACAGGTTCAAGTCCTCCCCTCTTAAAAAAAAACCCCCAAATTAATGTAATACTTAAAAAGAATAAAAAATAATAAATAAATAAACCCTCTGGAAATGAAGATTTAATATGTATTTCATATGTTAAAAAGTCGTATGTATTTCAAATGTAAAAGCACCTCTTCTCTTATAAAGATTTAAAATGAAGGCAATAAACATGACAACTATATCCCTATCTCGGAAACAATACTAGAAGTTATTTGCAAGCTTCTTTCGAAACTCAATTTCGTTCTCATTACTATTCTGATATGTGCATTATTAACCCACTACCCATTATCCTTTACATTATTGCAAACCACTTCCCATTGATTAATTTAATTTATGCATTAGTAGCATTAGTGGCCTTAGTGGCAGTGAGTGTCATCATTTGCTCATGGTTATTGGAATAAGTTGGGTAAGGTTTTAGTGGCCTTTGCTATTGCCTTTGTTTTTGCACCACTCACAGCTCACTATACTGGGTTGCCTTGTAACTTGGTTTATAAATAGCCAATGATTTGAAAATATATGACAATTTGTCTTCCCCTGTTATCTCCTCTGTTCTCTTCTTTTATTTCTTTTTCTGTATTTCAGGATTGAATTACCCTCCTAAATTCTTATTATAATTTTCGTAACTGGAACATACACATCATATTCATATCAAAGAGAAAGAATTTTTTAATTTTTTTTTAACAATTAAGAAACAATCGAATCTTAATGACATTAAATGTACTCATCAATCTTACTATATATACATTCTGGTCAACGTGGTCATGGACAATAAGCCTTATAAATAAATATGTGTATCTTGTTGAGTACTTAAAAGATAAAAATGAATGAAAATCGTAGGCTGCTCTATTCTTTTATCTCATGATTTCGTAATTCCTTCTCTTATCTAATTTTCTTTAGTTCATATTTCATTCTCTCTTTTTTACAACAGCAACCAATTATTGATAAAATCTATAGCATATATTTTGGACAGATATTTATGTTACAACTTACAAGCAGTACCAATTATAACATAAAAACAAAAAAAGCTTTGATCATTGGGTGGCTGTTCATGGTATTCATGGCTTTAAGTTAGCTTATCTTTGTCCTTATTTTATGAATTTGTAGTGAATGTGGAATCTCCTTGAAATTGGCTTTTCAGATATGGCTGGTACCTCTACAAAGAAGAATGATATTTATGTTCAACTTCAACCACACTCCCGAGTCCCGACACCCCCCATCAATCACGGAAGAGGAGTGTTAGGTGCAGTCGCAAGTCCCATATGTGAGCGTACAAGTTGCCATTTTTCAAATAGACATGTGTTGTGCATTCAGACCGATAAGTGTTCACTCGTGAGTGAGTCTAGCATTTCTTCAACGTTGTTAATGAAAGAGATACATGAAATTTGTTTCCAATTATCGGCTTTTATATATCACTACCGAATGTGATTTGATTTTTAAAGCCGCTATAATTCAACCTGACGATGTTTCAGGTTCAAATCAGGGCAAGGTTTGTAACTTGAGTTAATATTGTTGTATAGAAGTGGGTCCGCTATTGAAGATGAGTCTCTAGCGAAAAATTATTGTTGCCGAATGAGGAAACGCCGATTCCTCCGGAGCAAGAAAAGCAAAGCTTGAATACAAAAGAGTACAGCTAATTGCTGTTTGCTGTGTCTCCTGTCCTGCCTTTTGGGCCTACCTAGTTTCCAATTTAGGCCCACACATTCATTCTTTGTAATACTAAGTCTTATCTCTTATGTTTTAATTAGTCTCCAAGGGGTTATATTTTTATTCTTGAAAACCGTACGTATATCCTATTAAATTTTTTAAAATTTTATAATTTTAAGGATACCCTATATATTATCAAAAATATCACTCCTTTTAGTTTTTGATTAATTTCCATAAATTAATAAATTAAAAAAATATATATGAAAAGCATGGAAGGAGGCTCCCAACACACCTTTTTTTTAAAACTTATTTTTAATTAAACTATATGATTTTCTGTCTTTAAAACTATTTTATAATAATACTATTTAATTTTAATTAATAAATAGTTAATATTTCAATCAAATAATATTCTATATGTTCTTTTTTTTTTTTTTTTTTTTTTTTTGTCAAAACCTCAAACTCGTCCATCTGCTAGTTGAGTTATACCACTGGGACGATATTCAATATGTTCGATATATTAAATATTGTTTTAATATGATAGATGGGCTGCATTTATAATTATTTTAATCATTTTAGTAGTTTTATTTGAGTGTAATGTTGGAATTTTAAGAAAATTATTAATTTGGGGTGTACCTATAATTTTAGAAGGAATATAATATCGTGTTATGAAAACATTATTCAATGTTTTAATGTTAGTGGATGTCCACATTAAGAAATCAAGCTTATCATCTTCCTAACTTCTCTTGTAACACCCAAATGATTTATGGTCAATTTATGTTGTAATTTATATCCATTATTGTGTAAGTTATGATTGTAAAGATTTGTAAGACTATAAATCAGAGCTTTTCATCTTGATGTATGAGTGATTGAGAAGTATTGAGGAATAAAAGAATCATTTTTCTTGGGCTACTATTTTCTTTCATTTCTTACTTTATATTTATGCTATTATGTTCTTGTTTATTTTATTTATTTCATAACACGTTATCAGCACGAGTCTCTAACCATTATATGTTTCAAGTTTCAGATTTGAAAGTTTATTATTTGAAGACAAGATGTCATATGATCCAAATTCGATAAGTGATAAGAGAGATAACAATTTCTTGATGAGGCCGAGAGTTCTTGAGGAGACCAAGAGATCCAAGCAATTGTAAAGTATTTCTTTCTCTAATTTTGGGCTAAGAAAAAAAAAAGTGATTTATATTATTTCTCTTCTTAATTTTGTTCTTAATATTCATTGGGTTGCCAATAAAAGAAAAAAAAATGATTGTATTGCAACTAGAAGATTGCAAAAATGAAATTGATTATATTGCAACCCAAATATCGCAAAATCAAAGGGTCTGAAGCTCAATTTGATATATATTTGATAATTGTTAAATCAAAAAGCCTGAAGCTTGATCTGATGTTCGAAGATTGTAAAATCGAAAAGCTTGAAGCTCAATTTAGTGCTTTGAGATTACAAAATCAAAAAGCTTGAAGCTTAACATAATCTCATTAGAAAATATGGATTGCAATCAAACCAAAATATGAAAATTTTGAATTATCGAATAAGAACCCAAAGTTCTGAATTTCGACATATGTGATTAATTTTGTAGCCTGAAGTTCTCAATTCATGGTTTACAATTATAAACAAAAAGTTTATATATGAACTTGAAGTTCTGATGGAATTCAACATTTTCATCAAATATGAATTTTATTTGGAACCTGTAGTTCTAGAATTGCAAATCATAACTATAAGGTTATGATATAATAGAACATTAAGTTTTGATATTAATATGACCAAAAAGTGCAAAAGTAATTTGCCGTTTGTTTTCAAACATTTTTGATCTATCTATCTATAATTGGTTGTTTATATTTCACATGATCATGAATCTGACATTTTTGATCTATTATTTTGTATTGGTTATTTATACTTCACATTAAAAGACTCAACTACTATGAATGAAATATTTTTTCTTCTTTATTTCTTCCTCCTTATTAAGGTATGTAAGGTGTGAAATCTTATATTTTCATAAACTATAAAAATATAAATTTTCATATTTCACACAACTATTAATCACAAAATGTCTCAATTGTTTATTCATTAACATTTGAATTTATTCACCTTGTGATATATAGTTTTACGGTCCATTGATTTTGGTAATTTAAAATTGTTGGTTTTATTTTAAGTTGATTTACATTCATATGGTTTTTTTTAGTAATATAATATTTATATTCCGTTATTCTTTCAAAGATGAGATTTTTCTTAATGCTTTGATTTATATTAGCATTAAACTTGTAATTACAAGTTGCAACAAGTCATGAAAACAACTTCATATCATGCTAGATATTTGTTGTTGTTTTTAGTAAATTGTATAATATATCATGAATTATATTTTATTTTATTAGTTAAAAAAAGGTCTAGTTGTTCTTTTCTAATAGAAATATCTTATCATCAACGAATTATTTGTCCTTATATATATTTGCTTAAAAATGGTATTGATCACCAAGTAGATAAAAACATGATCAATGAAACATAATGAGTCTATATTGTTTCAAATATTGTTCCAGAAGTAGCAGTATATATTTCACTATTTTATGCTTCAAATTTGCTCTAGAAGTGGCAATATTAATAACTTATGTATTTGAACATACTATTAGTTTATATCATGGTTTTCATGGTTGAACAAAATAATTAGTTTTGATTATAAAATCATTGACATCACCCAATTTGATCAATATCATTCCTTGAAGTGAATGTTACATATAATGATGGTGATGATCGTGGATATTGTTATAATCAAATAATTATTGATGTCAAGGTGATCACTATAAAGAAATTTAAACTGTTCCACCAGAAGTGGAATAACACCTTAACAAAGCAAGAAGATTGAAAGGATGTAAAATACACCTTCTAATAATTGTAAAAGTTTGCTTGCTATATCTAAAATATTTTGTTGATTTTTAGCAAGAATAATGAACACTCCAGAAGAGCTAATATATGACACAAAGTTAAAACAAATTACATGAAAATTGACAATTTGTATTTTGTTAGATCTGGAAGATCTACAATATAAAATATTGTCCCTAGACAATTAAGAAGATCATATCCGGCCAAGTAAGTATTTCAATATAATTTACTCATTGTTATTTCAATATAATTTACTCATTGTGGTTGCCATTACATTGGATCTTCCACATCAAAAAATAAATTTAGTTTTATTTTTTTGTGGTTCTTAATGTTATTGGAGTTGATCAATATATATAGAACCAGAAGTTTCAAAATCAAATCCAATTGAGAACCTGCAGTTTTAAATTTGAATATAAATTGTTGAATATGAACCCGAAGTTCTGAAATTTGAACTTGAAGTTTTGAATCAAAAGATGATCTAAATTTCCATTGCTAGATTTATTTTTTTGTGGTTCTTAATGTTATTGGAGTTGATCAATATATATAGAACCAGAAGTTTCAAAATCAAATCCAATTGAGAACCTGCAGTTTTAAATTTAAATATAAATTGTTGAATATGAACCCGAAGTTCTGAAATTTGAACTTGAAGTTTTGAATCAAAAGATGATCTAAATTTCCATTGCTAGATGAATATTTGGTTACTCAAATATTTGAAAAGGAAAATACAAATGCTTAAAGCTCTTAATATTAATACAAATCAGAATCTGAAGTTCTGAATATTTATCTTATTAAAATCCAATGTTATCAATTTCAAACTAATTAGACTTGTAGTTCTGTATTTAATTTTTGATATCAAATTTAATTAGAATTAGAAGTTCTAAATTTGATATAATAATAGTTCTTTTCATTTGAAAAGTAAAATTGTGATTTTATTTTAAGAACGCGAAGCTTTAAACATATGATTTTACATTTATGAACCAGCAGTTCCTACACGAACCAGAAGTTCAAAAAAAACATGTGAGTGTTTAAGAACTTGATATAAAAACATGAAATTTGAAGAATTGAAGTTCTTATTATATTTAATTTATTTTGTCTCGTGCCAAAAGAATTTATCATATTCTTATATTATATGATTACATGTTAGTGAATGTCCCTCAAAAACAATAAGCTTTACTAAAAGTAAACGATGCATCGAAATATTGAAATATTTTATATGGATATCCATTTCATAACTAATTAGTTTTTGCTAGTGAATGTCCCTGAAAGACAATAAGACCATGTAAATTAGTCCTTAAAGGACAATATGACAAAATAAATGATTTTATGTATAAAATTATTATGATGCATATAATTCCTTAAAGTAAATTTTATTGTCGTTAGGGGGAGAATATCATAAGTTGATAAACGACGTAAAATTACAAGGTATGCATCATCCTATGAATTGCATGATATGCAAATAAATTTTTAGATGATTCAAATAAAATAATAAAATTAGATTCTGTCAATATATAAACCCGAGTGGTTGTTCCTGTAGAACAATTTATGAAATGGCAGCAAAAATCATCTGTTAGATAGCAAAGTCGTAAAAGATGATTTTGGTTCAAAGGATATGGTTCCTAGAACTTGAATTTTAAAAATTATGATCATATTTAAAATAATACTCGAGTGATAGATAAATCATTATCATATTAGGCTCTTGAAGAGCTAGTATCATAAGTGAAAACAAAATCCTGAAGAATCATATAGAAATGTTAATCTCCCCTATGAGACCGTTGAAGAAAATAAAAGAATCTCAATTGTCCCAATAGAGGCACTTGTATTAAATTTAATGTGATTATACTTCTCCCGGAGAGATATTTGTATAGAAAGACATGTATAATGTATATTTAACAGTAAAGTTATTAGAATAAGCCCTTGAAGAGGCATATGAATTACATAATCATAATGAAATATATTGGTATAGAAATTGAGATTATATTTTATCTGTTTTGCATATTATGAAAAATGATGAAAGACTTGTATTATAAATTATAGAAATGTCGACATATATTTTATTAGCAAATAAAAGGCAAAGCTATATTAATGTAAAACTTGAAAGCTTTGGACCTGTAGTCCACATGTTTGATAAATATTTTTCGTACTAATTAAGATAAAAGGTTTATTGCAGAAACCTAGTTTGACAATGAATAAAAATCCTCGAAGGATTTAAATGTCTGAAGCAGGTTATTCAAAGCTACATGAAGTTTTGTATAGTGAAAATTAAACAATCAGAATCCATGTAGTGTATTCGTCGTGGTGAATATTTATTAAAATAATTATATGTTGATTGTGTAAAGCTTAGTAAAAATTATGCTAAGTTTATAAATTATATATATCAAAGGAATAATTTCTAAAGATGAAAAGTCTTGGAAAATAATATTTAGTCTCAGCTAAAAAGTTTGACATTAAACATGAGTCAACATATGTAAGGAAAATGTCATGAAGTACTTTTCCATGGATAAAACACATTGAATGGATTCCTCGATATTTATTCCATAACTTAAAGTGGTGTATGATCTCCTCTTGTTATTGAAGAATTTTAGGTCCTGAAGTACCAAATATAGGTTCAACTTGTGTTTTTATAATAAAACAACATGATGTTGTATATAACAAGTTGGACCAATTCAGAAATCAATTTTATTAAAGTTCTTTACATATGATCTCCAAAAAGGTGGTGATAAAAAATACGTATAAGTTTTATAAATACACTACCAGTTGAAACAAATAAAATCTTGGTACAAAATATCGGGATGCAATATCTTTACAAAATATTAAAGCATCTACGTCAGAATAAGGGGGAGCGTATTTATCACCTTATCAGGGGGAGATATTGATTTTGGAGAAAATTGTACATACCATACTCTTTTTCCTTCACTAGGTTTTTATCCCATAGGGTTTTCCTAGTAAGGTTTTAACGAGGCAGTTTTGTACCCCAAATTCCTTCAGAGGTTAATTTGATATGTAGATGAATACTGTACTCTTTTTCCTTTGCTAGTTTTTTTTCCCACTGGGTTTTTACTAGCAAAGGTTTTAATGAGGTATATTCTCTATATAATGGACATCCAAGGGGGAGTGTTATGAAAACATTATTCAATGTTTTAATGTGAGTGGATGTCCACATTAAGAAATCAAGTTTATCATCTTCCTAACTTCTCTTGTAACACCCAAATGATTTATGGTCAATTTATGTTGTAATTTATATCAATTATTGTGTAAGTTATAATTGTAAAGATTTGTAAGACTATAAATAAGAGCTTTCATCTTGATGTATGAGTGATTGAGAAGTATTGAGGAATAAAAGAATCACTTTTCTTGGGCTACTATTTTCTCTCCTTTCTTACTTTATATTTATGCTATTATGTTCTTGTTTATTTTATTTATTTCTTAACGGTCATTAGGTCTTTTAAATAATTAGGATAATTTTATATAGGAATATATATATATATCCTTCTAAAAAAATTGATTTCCATTCTTTACCGTTAGCCACATTGAGTAGCAATGACCCTCCAAACATTTAGAAACGTCCTTTTTTTTTTTCTTTTTCAAAATTGTAGAGGGTGGAACATCCCACTATTGGAAGAGAGCTAGGAAACCTCAAATTAATATTATCAACATTTGCAAATTTGTCATTCCCATTGTTCTATTTATTTTTCTTATTTTTAATCTTTACTTTAGCTCACATCCCACCCCATTAGACTTATGCATAAAGCTAAAATTGAATTGAATTAAATATTTCTACTTCAACGATTGTGTGAGCGTATTAATCTCTAGACTTCTTGATTTAACTACAAAACTTTATCAACGACTTTGTTATCCTCAGTCGATATCTACAGTTCAATAGTTCTCTGTATAAAATTACCAATATAAATTTTTGTTCTGGGTGTTCATCATCTTTAGCTCAAACAAGTTGATTTGTATTTAATATAAGGGTAAGTATATTGGAACCCCTGAAGTTTGATATAATTGCAGTTCACGAGCAAATATATTTTTATCTGTTCAGATCTCCAATACTTTTGATATGGATGGTTGATACGTTGATGAAGGGGCATTTTTGACATTTTAGTGGCATATAGATTGAAAAAAAAAATTATACACAAAATTATATATATATATATATATATATTTATATAAGAGTAATGCTAGACATCACACCTACAATTCCATTTTTTCATCTCAATCCATATGGCAGCTGAAATATCATTTAGTAAGTGAATACACATTAAAAATTATACACAAAATTATATATATATATATATATATCAGAGTAATGCTAGACATCCCACCTATAATTCCATCTTTTTCATCTCAATCAATATGGCAGCTGAGATATCTAAGTAAATACATATTAATTGTTATTTATCTCACTTACTCATGTATCCACTCACGAAGTGACTTCTCAACTGTCATGCAAGTTGGGATGAAAAATATGGAATTGTAGGTAGAATGTCTAGCATTACACTATTGACATGTTTACTAATCAGGAATCCTTCTTGAGAAAGGGAATTAAGTTCTTGACTTTTGAATTCCTGTGTTTACTAAGTTTATGGAGAATTAAGTTTCGTAGACCCCACACATATATCAGGAATTGAGCTCCTAAATGAAAGGGAACTTGATTCCCCTCACCCACCCTAGGAATCAAGTTCCATTTCCTGATTGAAAAAAGGGAATTTATATCTTTTTACTAAAATATTCTCACTTACTGTATATATGGATTGTTAATTATATATATATATATATATATATATATATATAAATAAAAATAAAAACTATACTCAGCTGTCAAAAAAAAAATATCTGTGAACAGCACGAGGTCATGCTGCTTTTGATTTGATTTTTTGTTTCTTTAATTTTTTTTATATATTAGTTATAAATGAGCCATACTCATACATCTTCCATATTTATATATCCAGTTATGTTTGTATATAAGGGTATTTTTATAATTAACTTTTTATAAATTTAATTCCATTTTTAATTCTTAAAAAGTTGGTAAACAAAGTAATGGAATTTAGTAACTTAATTCTGATTCTCTTCCATTCCCTTTTCAGTGGAATTTAATTCCAATTATATAATTTTCGATTAGTAAATGTGCCATATATATATATATATATATATATATATAAACTGAATAGTATATTTGGGAGCTCACTCCCACATTTGATGGTGGGGGAGAAGGCTAGTAGTAGCCTTTTAATAGCTAAATACATTTTTTTTTGTTAGTTTTATCTAAATCTCCGTATTAAATTTCAATAGCTATGGCAATTTGATCTTTGTGGAAATGGTGGAAAGTATCACCTTTTCCAACTCATTTGGTGACTCTATGACCGGTTTAATAACTTAAGTTTAAAAGACACCTATTATGGTGAACTACCAAAATTGCCCTTAGATAATCATTTATGTTATTGTGTTTGTCTGGTTCTCTCTCCACACTTCCAACAAAAACGATAACGGGGTTAGTCTCTCTCTCTCTCTCTCTCTCTCTCTCTCTCTCTCTCTCTCTCTCTCTCTCTATCTATCTCTCTCTCAATACAAATAGAAGTTCAAGATCCAAACAACTGGACGTGCTTCATTACAACAAGGTAATATTTCGTGTAAATACTTCTTTTCATTTGTTCACATTTTCATTGTGACAATTGTGGATCTCCGAGACTTTGTCACCTTTTTCCGAGCCTTTTTAAAAATCACTAATCGAGCATTTTCATGTCTTGTCCGAGCCTTTTCATGTCTTGTCCGAGCCTTTTTATGTCTGCTCCGAGCCTTTTCAAAAATCAGTAATTGAGCCTTTTGAAGTCTTCTCCGAGCTTTTTCATGTCTTGTCCGAGCCTTTTCAAGTCTTCTCCGAGCCTTTTGAAGTTTTCTCCGAGACTTTTAAAAAATAACTATTCGAGCATTTTCAAGTTTTCTTCGAGCATTTTCAAGTCTTCTCCGAGCTTTTTCATGTCTTCTCCGAGACTTTTCAAAAATCACTAATCGAGCCTTTTCAAGTCTTCTCCGAGCTTTTTCATGTCTTGTCCGAGCCTTTTCAAGTACTGAGACTTTTGAAGTCTTCTCCGAGACTTTTAAAAAATAACTATTCGAGCATTTTCAAGTCTTCTCTGAGACTTTTCAAAAATTACTAATCGAGCCTTTTCAAGTCTTCTCCGAGCTTTTTCATGTCTTGTCCGAGCATTTTCAAGTCTCTTTTCTTTTAAAAAATAACTATTCGAGCATTTTCAAGTCTTCTCCGAGCTTTTCAAGTCTTCTCCGAGCTTTTTCATGTCTTCTCCGAGACTTTTCAAAAATCACTAATCGAGCCTTTTCAAGTCTTCTCCAAGAAGTCTTTTTCATGTCTTCTCAAAAATCACTAATCGAAGACTTTTCATGTCTTCTCCGAGCCTTTTCATGTCTTCTCCGAGCTTTTTCATGTCTTCTCCGAGACTTTTCAAAAATCACTAATCGAGCCTTTCCAAGTCATCTCCGAGCCTTTTCATGTCTTCTCAAAAATCACTAATCGAGACTTTTCATGTCTTCTCCGAGCCTTTTCATGTCTTCTCCGAGCCTTTTCATATCATCTCCGAGACTTTTCAAAAATCACTAATCGAGCCTTTTCAAGTCTTCTCCGAGACGTTTCAAGTCATCTCCGAGACTTTTCAAATAATCACTAATCGAGCCTTGTTAGGTCTTCTCCGAGACTTTTTATTGAATTACTAATCGAGTCTTTTAAAGACTTTTTCGAGACCAAAAATGTCTTTTTCGAAACTTTCATGTATTCTTCGAGACTTTGCTAGTGTTCTCCGAGCCTTTTGAATACCCTCACCCGAGCCTTTGTAAATGTAATTTATGAAAATATTTTGTACTCTTGAGTTTTTATTAATAGTTTTGATTAATTTGACAGCATCATGAATCGGGTTAGAATAGTAATATCTTACAACGGTCAATGGGAGCAACTACCCGACGGAAGTCAGAGGTTTGTTGGATCCGATAACAAGGGAATGTATGTGTCAAAGAATATGACTTACGAAAAATTGGTGGCGATCGTGCATACCATTGTGAAGTATGATGTAAACAAATTCAATGTTGATCTGGCATCAGTATCAATCGTTCCTGGCAATACATGTCGTACATTTATAAGAAATAACGATGATGTTCAGTTTATGCTAGGGGAAGATCGGGTGATCCCTCAAGTATGTGTAAGTCTAACTCAGAGGACACCTGGAGATGTGATAGGGAATGATATTCCTCCTCCTGAAAATACCCAACAATTTGGATCCTTTAGCGGTAGCAACCAACTATATCCCCAAAGGAGTTTCGCCGAAAGTGGGGAAAACATGTGTGGTGTCCCACCGGTAGCGGTTGACCAAGTAGTTGAACCTCAATTTGGCGATGTGTTTGGTTGTCGAATTGAGCAGTACCATGAGGTGGATAATGAGGCAAATAATGAACAGGTAGATGATCTAGAAAATGTGGATGAAGAGCGTACACAAATTCAAACACAAGGAAGACATGTACAAGGAGTTAGTTGCATTGTACCAAATATGCCTGGGACTTCCGAGGTCCGACATAATATAACTGTATCTGATTCTAATAATACGATAACGTGGATTATTCCCGGAGCAGATTCATACTCGTTTGGTATTGGTAGAAGCAGTACCTTGGCAACGCAAGAACCTACATGCATGATTTATAAAGGTCAATTTTTCCCGAGTAAAAAGGATTTGAAGAGGCTAGTTGGCCTTTTTTCAATGCGGGAGAACTTTGAATGGAAGGTGAAAAGGTCTAATAAGACAACGTTACATCTAGTTTGCATCATTAACAACTGTACGTGGAAATTAAGAGCGGTGAGGAGAGATGAAGGGACTTACTTCCAAGTCAAAAGTTTGGTCAACCAACACAGTTGTCCTTTGGAGGAGGTTCACCGTCGTCACCGACAAGCTAGTGCAGTCATAATCGGAGAAGTCATTGCACCTAGACTTCAACAACATGATGGTCGTCTCATGCGTCCGAAGGACATAATCGCCGATATGAAAACAATGTATGGCATCCAAGTCATGTACAGTAAGGCACATGATGCCTTGCAATATGCATTGTCCTTGACCTATGGAACGCATGAAGAAAGTTTCAAATTGTTACCATCGTTTACGTACGTTTTGGAACAGCAAAATCCTGGCACAATCACCGACTTACAATGCGCAGACGATGATACATTTTTGTACTTTTTCATGTCGTTAGGGTCCTCAATTAGAGGTTTTCGGAGGTGTATGCGTCCTGTGATTGCAGTTGATGGTACCCATTTGAAGGGAAGATTCGGGGGTACAATTTTTGTTGCAACTGCACAAGATGGAAACGAACAGGTGTATCCAATTGCTTTTGGGTACGGTGACTCAGAAAACAACCTTTCATGGGAGTGGTTTTTGGAATGCTTGAGGGGTGCCCTTGGACATATAGATGATCTGGTTTTCATTTCCGATCGCCATGCAAGCATTGAAGCGGGGATTTATAAAGTGTTCCCTTATGCAACCCATACTATATGTTGCTGGCATTTTGGTGAAAATATGAAGAAGCGATTCCACAGAAAGGATGTTGCCGACATAATGGATTCAGCAGCTAGGACGTACAGTGAATTCAATTATAACAGGCACATGGAGGAGTTACATAGGCTGCACAAGGGTGCATTCGAATATGCCATTGCTGCCGGTCCACACAAGTGGTCTCGCGTACACTGTCCCCAAAGAAGGTACAGGCTGATGACCACAAATGTTGCTGAGTGCATAAACTCATGCCTAAAATTCGCACGGCAACTGCCAATGATGACACTGGCGGAGTTCATTAGGAATATGCTACAAAAGTGGTTTCACGATCGTCATGCAGCTGCACGGTCCATGCGTCATCAACTGACCGACGCAGCACATCTTGTGATCCTAAAACGTGTCGAGAAGTGCAATTATATGACCGTAAATCCAGTTGACTGGAACATATTCTCCGTCAAATTGAAGGGAAACCAATGGACGGTTAACTTACACTTGAAGACTTGCACATGCAACAAATTCCAAATGGACCATTTCCCATGTTCTCATGCACTCGCAGCGGCAAGGTACATGAGATGTTACAGTTAACGATTTATATTATTTGGGTTCGTGAATCTCATTGTTTTCATTGTTGTAGGGAGCGAAACTTGGATTTCACATCTCTGTGTGCGGACTACTACAAGAGAGAGACACTTATTGATGCATACTCGGTTCCTATTATGCCTGTTGGCCATCCTTCTTCATGGGT
The DNA here is from genome assembly GCA_035582765.1 of Acer negundo. Classification (NCBI taxonomy): domain Eukaryota; kingdom Viridiplantae; phylum Streptophyta; class Magnoliopsida; order Sapindales; family Sapindaceae; genus Acer; species Acer negundo. Next base: position 14,801,691 of record CM069240.1, read on the forward strand.
AGTGCCATCCGACATCGCATCTCGGGTGGTTTTAAATCCAAAGTCGAAGAGACAATCAGGTCGCCCGATGGAGGGTCGACATGCCTCGTCTTCGGAGAGGACAACCACACAGTCGTGTAGAAGATGTGGACAATCAGGACATAATAGCAGGCGGTGCTCCAACCCACCGATGGTTAATGAAGGTCCCAGCATAAGTGTTCCCGATGAATACCGTCGCAAGTGCAGCATCTGTCATTCAATTGGACACAACAAACAAACGTGCCCTGAGAAAGACTCTACCGTGGAATGAATGGAGCCATTGAGGAAGGCGATCAAACATAACAAGGCAGTACAAGAGGAACATGTCTCCAACTTGATGTCTTCCAACATCGTCCAGACGTTGGGAACCATGCTCGATACAGTTGTGTTATGAGACCGTTGGTTATTATGCTTTTTTATGTTGAACTATTATGATATATTTATTGGTTGTTCGTTTAATGTCATACTGTATCTTTTGTTATAATGTCTACAATTCATTGTATTGTTTATGGATTTCAATATATCAAATGTGTGTTCAAGTGTTAATTGCAAACAACTAAATTTTTTTAAAAAATAATTTCATTTCATTACTCAAATGTTATGTACATCAACTAAATCACTAACTGGAAGACCAATCCTTTGAGTTACAATAAACCTCCACAGCCATCTTCTCTCGGATGATGCCCATTTCGTTTTCTGACCAGTCGAACGTATCCCTGTTCGCTGCCAGGTACTCTATCAATCTCAAAGTATGGGCACCACAGTTACCACTGCAAGTCACCACATAAACAACCGTTAGAATTGAATGTTATTAAAACCGATTAGGATAGAATAAGATCTTTAAACAGTCATACCCTCTATCCTGTTGGGGCACACGGTCTCTAGACACAATGTTGAGTGGAAAGGGCTTATTCTGCAATGTATACGTCATATCGCCCCTCCGTCTGCGACCGTGAAAGTCCAACGCATGCAGCATCGACGGTAAAAAATATCGTAAGCAAGCGAGCTGCGTTTTCCTATGGCGAAATGGTACCTCCTGTCTGAACGGGTCCATCAGGTAAATACTCCCTGTTGTGAGGTCGACGCTGGCTAGTGCCCAATGCGTACGTCCAAGGTTGCAAGGAATCAAAACTTGTATGTGTTTCAACAAAGTGTTATCAATGGGAAATTTATTTAAAATTCAAATTCAAACAATGTAAATAAAACACTGACCACGTCAACTTCGTTCCATGGTTTGGTTCCTGCCGGGACCAATCCACGTACCACCGCAAGGTCCTCAGCGGACCACTGATGCTTGAACATAGACCAACTGCGGCGGGGTTTGTCGGCCCCACTTCCCATCAATCTCTCCCAGTCATTCAATAACCATGACTGTACAAAGAAAATTTATAAAACGTTAGATAAAAGATGTACAAAACACATAAATAGATGTTCAAAAGCCGTACAAATTAAACACTTACATAGAACTGTGAATCCTGTATGTTGATCCTCGGACCGTAGACAGTGGAGTAATATCTCTGACGCTTCCGCAGAATATGCAAGTACGCGTCCATATGCTGACAATTTCAACATTTTGTATTGTTAGCATTCTACTATTTCAGAAACATCTTATACACAATGTTCAGGTAAGGACCATACCGTATCCTCCAACTCCATGTTGTTGGTTTGAAATCGTTGGAACCAAAGGACACCAACTGGCTCGAGTAGATCCACATCACGCCTGCATAATTTTTGAAAAAGTTATATAAGAAAGTCGTTTTACTTAGCAGTTTCAAAATACAAAATAATTTTTGTAATATTTGCGATTATACTTACAATTCCCCAGTCGAGTTCCTCTTATAGGCTTTGTACGCCGCAAGGTGGTCAGGATCTATCAATGCGTGGGGCGCCCATACATGTGCTGGTTGTGGCCTAATCCTTGGCCTCTTCGGCCGAGAGAGGTCAGTGTATGGGGTCCGCTGCTGCCAACCTGCCCTGCGAACCCGATCCCGACGTTGAAGGGGTGGGGTAATCCGGTCCAGCTCAATGTGATCCACTGGATGGCTGAGCTGTAAGGAGGAACTCTGTCCCCGTGTATTGCCTCCAGAGGTGCGATGTGTTGACGGACTATGTCCCCCTGTATCGCCTGTAGGGGTGCGCTGTACATTGGAACTATGTCGCCGTCGATCGCCTGCAGGTGTAAGCTCTTTGGGTGCACTGAGACTGGGGATCTCTGTCTCTGTGGAATAAATGAAGGGGTGCTCTGCACCAGGATCGACCGGAGGGGTGTGCTGTAAGGAGGTGCTCTGTACCAGTTCTTGAGAATGAACAGGTTGGTCTGGTAAAACCTGCTGAGGTTCTTCCTCTATCTCCATAGGTGTTGTATCAGTACCACTAGTACCACGAGTAACCTCCTCTCGTGGTGTCACACCAGGCCTTTGCTGATCACCCTGATGACTACCTGTCCTCTCTCTGGGACTGAAGTCTCGGTGTCCGTCTGGGTCATCGAAGGGTGGGTCATCGAATCGCTCGAGTACGGGCGTGCGACGTCGAACCCTGAAGCCCCCGAATCAAATCTAGCAACTCCTGATGCTGTTGATCTCGTTTCTCATTACTCTTTCGCACCTCCTCCTGTAACTCGCGTAACGCATCCATTAGTTCAGTATACCGACGGTCCTGAAAGGATTTCGAAATTGTCAGTACTAAAACCATTCACTCGATTGAAATTAAATAATACGGTAAAAAGAATTATACGTACCTCTGCTTGCCCTCCAACGCCTCCTCGTGAGTCATCTCCAGTTCGAGAGTCATCTCTAGTTCGAGGCTCTCTAGGCAACGTGAATCGAACCCGCCTAGTCCTCGCAAGACGAATATGACGACCGTCCGAGTCAGAACCCTCCGTATCACTGGGTTCGAAAGACGGACCCTCAGTGTCACTGGTTCCAGCAGTTGTATATCGTTCGGGGTCAGAGACGGGAACAGGTATATCACCGAGATCAGCATCATACAAACTGCCTCCCTGGGAAATGCCCTCGAAGTACCGTTCAGCCCTCTCAGTTGCCGTCGGCACCAATTTCACCCTCGCAAACATCTGAAATTGCAGTTAGACCATTGTAATTGTATACATACTAATAGTTATGAACATAAAAAATATATGTATATATATATAGATATTTACACTTTCAAGGAAAATGCTATTCAACTTCTCCCCCCTCGGTCGCGTACTCAACTCCCATTTTAGAATTCGGGGGGAGAGCTCGATTTCCCTCCGCTTCCCACATCCGCTGTTGCCAAGCTCGGGGATAACCTCGAAAGCAAATATCTACAAAACAGCTAAGAACGATAAGAATCCAATACAATACATAAGTCATATGAAAAAAATAACAAATTCAAAATTCTCACCAACAGGGCGTGCGTTAGCCCATATATGTTATATGTCTCCGTGGTGTGTACATCAACGCCCTTTCGTCGCTGGCGTTGTTCAAACCGCCTACGTCGACCATCCAACGCATGCTTGAAACCGTATATAGACCGCCTATACACGTGTGCACCCCACGGGAACGCATCAAAAGCGTCCAAGTCCTCGACTAGGCGAAACTGCCATACTGGAACTTTCTCTCTCTCGTCCAACCCCATCAGTATCCAGTTAAGCATATACAATAAGCAAAGCTTAACCGCATCGTACTGCTCAGAAAAAACACCAATCCGTAGAACGGCTTTCAGCTCTGCATACTCGACCTCATCTCGACCCTCAAAGTACCGCTGGTGTATGCCATTCTCTACCATATCATAGGTCGACGTGTCAGGAAGTTCTCCGAACTTCAATCCGGTGATTAGACAAAACTCAACCTTTGAGAACCGGACCGAATGCCTTCCTAACAAAAATCTCATCTCATCTCATCTTCAGGCCCATCATGATGCAACTCGCGAATAAGCAACCGATGTACAATGCCAGCTGAAAACTTCATCCCACGATCCATCCGAAGGAGGTGTCCAAAACACGACTCAGTATACCGACGTCGTTCTTCGATCACAAGATGTTCAGGTACCTTGTTAAGTGCGTTGTCGATATCTGTAAGGTCATCAAAATGGTCATGTCGAGTTATTTTCCCCGAATACCTTTCTTCCTCTGGAGTTTTAAGCGAATCTTTTAGTTGATTCCTCATCTGCATATTGACATAAAAAAAAAATATATATCTAGTTAAATAAAATAAATAATATAAAAATGAAAGGTTTCGGACACTAAATGAAAAGGCTCGAAAACTATATGAAAAGGCTCGGGCACTATATGAAAAGGCTCGGAAACTATATGAAAAGGCTCGGACACTATATGAAAAGGCTCGGACAATATATGAAAAGGCTCGGAAACTATATGAAAAGGCTCGGACACTATATGAAAAGGCTCGGAAACTATATGAAAAGGCTCAGAAACTATATGAAAAGGCTCGGACACTATATGAAAAGGCTCGGAAACTATATGAAAAGGCTCGGACACTATATGAAAAGGCTCGGACAATATATGAAAAGGCTCGGAAACTATATGAAAAGGCTCGGAAAATATATGAAAAGGCTCGGACAATATATTAAAAGGCTCGGAAACTATATGAAAAGGCTCGGAGACTATATGAAAAGCTCGGAGATATCTCGGAGATTCTAATTCTAGAAACCTATTCATATTCCTTAAAAGGCTCGGATTACTATTTAAAAGTCTCGGACAATGTTTTAAAAGGCTCGGATCCTATTTTAAAAGTCTCGGAGCCAGTGTGAAAGGCTCGGAGATTCAAATTGCAGAAGCTTATTTAAATTGCTTGTAAAAGGCTCGGATTACATATGACAAGGCTCGGAAAAGGCTCGGAAAATGTTTTAAAAGGCTCGGAGATTCAAATAGCAGAAACCTATTCAAATTGCTCGGAAAAGGCTCGGATTACATGTGAAAAGCTCGGAAAAGGCTTGAAAACCCAGAACTTCATCGTGTTCAACAGAATTTTTTCATAAATTTAAACCCTAACCTAATCAAACAAACCTAATCAACAACAAATCAAATCAAACGAACATCCAACATCAAACGCACATAAAAGTTTCAACAACAAAAACGCGTCAGAAAATCATATCACCTTCTCGTCGATTTCAAGACTGTATCGCCACCGCCGGCAGGTTTCCCGTGAGATTTAGTACCGGATTTCTTGCACCCAAGGTCTCTCTTTCCACTGTTCTCTCTCTCTCAACTTTTTTCTCTTTAGACGCAAAGTGACAAGAATGAGGGTATTTTTGTCTGGTCACCTAAATAGGTGCCTTTTAAACTTACATTAGTAAACCGGTGACATTCTCACAAAAGCCCCTCCAAATAGTGACAAAAAATTTTTGAACCCTTTGATCTTTTTATCTCTCAACCCAAGGGCGTAGCCAAGGGCAGGCTACTGGCTGCAGCCCGGTCTCAAAGTAGGAAAAAAAAATAGTTAGTTAAATTATTTATGAATAAATTATGAGATTATTTAATATAATCAAGCTAAATTCTTTCAAATCTATAAAAATATTTTAGAGTAAGTTCTATATTTTACCCCAGTTAGTTAATTACAATCCCACTATATCATCTAATAAAACAATTTCATAATTTATTTTTTTATTTTGATAAAATTGGACTGACCTAAGGGGTAAAAGCATCACAAGTGATCATATGTTGAAAAACCCTTAGGCAATATCCTTAGGCAATATCCATGAATGTATAAAAAAGAAAAAAAACCAAAAAACAAAAAAAAAAAAACAAAAAACAAAAGAATCCACAAAACATTTGAAAACAGAGGAAAAAGCCCAAAAAAGCCCAGAGGCACGTAAGCCAAATAAGAAAAATAAAGCTAGGAAAACCTGAAAAATTCTCCATCTATATAGTCATTACCAACTAACAAAGAACAGAATGAAGGAGTGGAAGACCACCACAAATCAGAAGGAATACCTAAAGCGTGCTTAGAGAGAGCAGTCGCCACCTGATTACCTTCCCTGAAAATATGATAGATTTGGAACTCCATATGTGAGATCTGATAAATGCAACAGTACCAAGCTTGACGAACACACCAGGTAACCTGATAAGGTCTGTCAGAAAGAAACTGAACAATATAAGAAGAGTCACTCTCGAGCCAGATCCTATGCCAACCCAACTTCCATAATTAAATGACTGCTAAAGAAGTCGCAAGAAGCTCAGCCTCAAAAACGAAGACCTGATCAAGGGGGACCGCAAAACATGCCTTAACAAAATATTTACAAGTCCGAAAAGCACTCCCATAACCCTTCACACCTGGCGAACCCAAAACAACACCATATGTATTAACCTTGATCCACCTCAGACTACACTCTTGATAACCGGAGTCTTACCAGGACGACCACTAAGACCAAATCGATGAGGAATCAGCAGATCATCAACACAGTTACGCATACAGTCAATCCCCAAACGATACGTATCATAAACAAAGTGTCAAACCAGAGATAAAGCAGCCCCAAAATCAATAGATTTCCGTCAAAAATCCACTGGTTATGAGAATACCATACATTCCAAACTACTGCATTCTCAACGGAACTCCAATACATTTGGCCAGATCAAAAATGATTTTCGGATGCCAATATTCCTAAGATAAATCATAAAACCTAACCCAAACATGTGCATTAGTGAACTTCTGCAGAGAAGGGTGTAAATCTGGAACCCAAGGCTAAAGGCAGAGGTTCTCTGCCTTTAGATTAACAGAGCTACCCCCCAACATGGTTCTTGTCCTCATGAGACTTCAAAATAATATGGAAATAGCCTATCCCTAAAGATATAAGTCTCCAATCAACTGAAAATCATCCAAAGTTTACTAAGCTTAGTCTTAAGGTCAACAAGCTTCCAAGGACGCTCACCACTAGAAAGAACCACACGCACTATAAGAGCATTTTTGTATAACTAAAGTCTGGATTGATAAGCCACTAGATCAACCTAGAAAGACACATAATCTCCCATTTTCAAAGGTGCAGCAATCATAGGGAAAAACTGAATAAAATCATGATAAGGCTTCAAAAGGTCCGTATAAGATTTGTCACCCATAGGCAAGGGACTAGAAACAAGGCCCTGAATCGAACCTCCAACATTAATCGTATTCTCACCCAAGGCAAGAATAAAAGGAAACACATTACCATACTGTGCCCTCCATTACTAGAAGAAACTGTCCCCTTACCACAAATAAGAGTTATGTGTGGAGAGGAAACCAAAGTAGCCTCCAAAGACATGGGAACCTCCACGAGACCAAGCATGGGAGGAGAAACCATGATCCGAAACACAAGAGAAGCGACCGAAACAATAGCACAGGTAACCTAAAAAAAAAAGTGAACAGTGTCAACGGTGAACAGCCACCACGTGAACAATGCCAACAATGAACAATGTCGTGTGAATAGTGCACCGACTGAACAGTTGTGAACAGTGCCGTATGAACAGAGATATAGATGAATAGTACCATATGAACAGTGTTACCGCGTTAATAGTGTCGCCAGATGAAAAGTGCCACCGGATGAATAGTGCCACCTAGTGTTTTATTCTCTCATGCATGTTTTCTAAAGACCAATGATTGAAAAGGTTTCATAATTGATAATTCAATTTTAAATGTTTCCAATACTAATTGTTAAATTGTTTTATTTATGATGATTGTTAAACTGTTTGATCCTCTGTTCTATTAGCACGACTCTCTTACTCTCTTATAGTCCTCACATAAATAATCTCAAAATATTAATTTAAGGGTAAATTATACTCACACCCTTAAGGTTTGAGGCAAAGACACTTATATGAAAAAGTTTAGTTATTCTATACTCACACCTCTATTTGACCATGGTAAGGTCCAAAATACACTTGGGTGTTAGTGTTAAAAACTTTTATTTTTTATTATTATACAAGAGTATTTTCGACAATATAGGGGTGTTAGTGTAGAATAACTATATTTTTCCATCTAAGTATCTTTGCCTCAAACCTTAAGAGTGTGAGTGTAATTTACCCTTAATTTAATCATCAATGTATTTACTAAAAAAATAAATTAGAAAACTCTGTTTTTCTTTCCTTTATTGTCGTTTATTTTTATTTTATATTTTGTACAAAATGCAAAATAAATAAGACTTCTAACATTTCTTATTTCTTTTAACTTGGTGTACATAATGTTATACTATTAAAACTTTTATGTTTTATAAAGTTTCATTTAAGAAAATGTTAAATATGCTTAGCCCATCCTAGGAATTCTTTTCCTACGCCTCTGTCTAAACCAAAGTAAGCTTCAAAAGTAGAGGAGGTTTCAATAGATAAATGCATATTTGCTCTTCAATTGTATTTATACCAAACTTAATAGGTTTAAGTGTATTTAACCTTTTTTTTTTAATTTTAAAATATTACAATAATTCGGGGTTTGGGAGAGGGGACACAACTCTAACCCACAATGGTGTAGGTGCTAGGGTCATACCACTGTAGTAATATCATTTTGTCGAAGAAAAACTTGGTTGCACCGGGTGCAACACTCAGCACATGCTGAGTGTTGCACCAAGCCAATTAAATTCTGATATCTCATCCAACTTAATCCAACAACCCATCCAACTCAGCTATCCAACTCAACAACCCATCCAACTCAGCTTTAATCCAAGAAGAAGAGGAAGATCGGCAGCCGGAGGAGGAGCGACAACAGCGACGCGTAAAGTCATCGAGGAATAGGAGGTGTGGTGGTGGTAAGAGCAGAGGAGGACGGTGGAAACCCTCCCGTTCCTCGGCGGCTCTTCGCGTCTCCATCGTCGCTCCTCCTCCGGTTGCCGATCTTCCTCTTCTTCTTAGATTAAAGCTGAGTTGTTGAGTTAGATGGCTGAATTGGATAAGTTATTGGATTAAGTTGGATGAGGTGTCAGAATTTAATTAACTTGATGCAACACTTAGCATGTGCTGAGTGTTGCACCCGGTGCAGCCAAGTTTTTCTCCTTCTTGTCGATCTAACCCTTTTAACAAATAAGAAAAAAAAATGACAACTCTTTCAAAATGAAATAAAATAAAATAAAAATGACAACATTTTGATCGTATTATATGATAGTCAAAATTCACATGTTTCATTCAAAGCTCAAATGCGCTCACGTCAGCGGTCAGTCAATAGGGGGAGATCATGACAAGAAAGAAAGGTTCCATTACCGTATCAAGTACACAAAACAGAGCAGAACAATAATTAATATATATATGATCAATAAAATAAAAATGTAGTTTCAGATCCAGTGGTTCATGAAAATACAAAACAGGACCCTGAAGAAGTGGAAACATTTTACATATTACATACGACTCTATACGAGGAAATTAATTAGGATTATGAATATATCATTTAAAAGTACTTAAAACTTAAAACTAAATAGCAGCGTCATCTTGTATTACACCCACCATCTTATACACTGCTGCTGCAATCTCATTCACTGTACCCATCTGACACTCTTCTTCTACCTGTTGTTCCAAATCATACAAAATATAATATTAATTAAACGTCCTCCGTGATGAACTAATTATTTACGGAGATTTTGCCCATATGGAATGTTAATGAGGGAAAGGTAATTCAATTCCTGATTGCGATTACTATATTCAGTAAAATCACACAAATCATACTAGGAATTAAGTTTATGTTAGAAAAGAATTTATTTCCCTCCTTTCATCTAAGGAATCAAGTTTCCTTTTCGATTTTTTTTTTGAATGGAACTTGATTCCTTTTCATTTTTATTCATAATTACTAAAAGATATATTAACCGTAGTAATAAGTTAACTAACCTTGACACTGAAAGAGTAGAGGACAGTGAGATCAAGAGTAGTGACATTAAGGTGAAGAACAGTAAGGCCTAGAGAGTGCAAACCAGTGACCATCTTCAAGAGCTGTTTAGGATTTCTTTTTGACAGTATTTTGAGGTTTGCATGGCCATTCACCATTGTTACTTCAACCTCTGCCATCGCAGAACGCTTCTCCGCGCCCATTGAATTATTATTATTCGACTTCCTAGAGTTTTGGTGGCTGTGTAGGTTTGAACAAGCTGTTGAGTAGTATTGAGGAGAGGAAAAGAAATCGGAGAAAACGGCTGCGGCCATGGCATCGTCATGGACTGATTGTTTTTGGATTAATAATCGCTTGTGGGATTCCAGGAATTGGAGATGCTGCTCAAGCTCCTTCACATAGTTAATGGCTCCCCCTATGATTGATGCTTGATCCCCCTACTTGGACATATTTAATAAACATATTCAATATTATAATTATGTTTCTAAATTCAGCGGTTTTTTTTTTTTTTTTTTTTTATGTTGTTTTAAATAATCTAAAATAGTTAAAATAATCTAAAACAGAGATAAGATTGGTCGGATGATAAAATATCTCACACTTATATTTTGAGGTTGTGGGTTAAAGCCTACCCTCTCTTAAAAAAACTCTCAATTTATATAATAGTGTAGAATTTTAAAATAATAATAATAATAATTAGTATTTGATTGTAGAATATTTAGATGGTATTTTTTTAATCCGATAACAATCAAATCAGAGTCTATTGGGTTGGTGGAGTCAGAAATACGAAAGCAAAAAATTTCGGAAGGGAGCAAATGAAAATCTTTTAAAATATAAAGATAGTTTCATAATTTTTAAAATTTTTTATATAAAATTGTTAAAACTTTTTATATAAAATTGTTAAAACTTTTTTGAGGGAACCCCTAGGGACATGGCAAAATCATCCACTACAGTTAACGGCCCGGAAGGCAGGAATGCAACTATAAACCCTACTCGAAATGCAACTCCAACTACTCTCCCCACAGTTGGCATGGTTTTTTTTTTTTTTTTTTTTTTTTTTTTTTTATCAATAAAAATAAGGAAATACGTATTCTGGTTAGAAATTGACGAAGATGATGAGAGGAAATAAAGCATACCCTTTGAACATAAGAGGGTGGCATGAGAGAGCGAAGAACAGCAAGATACTCATTCATTTGCTTTCTCCGATTCCGTTCAACTGCAATGTGAGTCATCCTCTGGTTCTCCACCTCTTCTTTATTCTTGGTGGTTCTTGTCCGCCGTCTCTTTCGCCGGCTTGCCACTGGAGGAATTTCCTCGGCAAAGAATTCATCATCACAAGAAAACGAGTTGGTCATGCTCTGAATCATTGAACAAAGTGAAGAGTCCGAATTGGCTTTAAAATTACCAAAACCTCCATTTTGGAAAAGCTTTTCATGTTGATCACAAGCTACTTCGTCTTCTTCAAAACCAAATCCACAACTCCATGACAATGAACCAAATGGTTGGTCTTGTTGGAAAACCACAGCTTCCAGTGCCATTAATTATTTGATGATCTCTCACAGTTTCACTTATTGGAAGCTGGAGCACAAAGTTTTTGCTCTCCTGATCTCTCTTCCATTTTAAGGCCTTTAATCTCTTCACCAAGTTGCACGGGAGATATCTTGTTTTTGTGTCAGAGAAAGAGAGAAAGATTCTCCTGTTATTATTCAATTGTACTATAGTATTACTTGTCTATAAACTACTAGTTTTTCTTCTTATTTTAATTAACTTATTTACAATTCTTCTTCATTGACCGACAAAGTTTTGTCACTTTGAAGAGTTTTTTTTTTTTTTCGTTGGAGAGTTCCTTTTAATCGTACAAAGTTCACTCTCTTATATATTTGCACCTAAGTTAACTCTTCTTTTTTTCCCTGATTTTTCCATCAATTATGTGTCAATTCAGAAATGACAGGATGAGGTTGGCCCAGTACGTACTTGTATACCTCTTACACCCACATCACGGGATCATGGATTCGAATCTCTCCCTCTTCTCAAACCCTGAATTATTGTAATATTAAAAATAAAAAAAATTAAAAAATTAAAAAATCAATTGAGAAACGTTAAAATTGAGCCAAAATAGGAGTTGTTAAAATATGAATATATATATATATATAAATAGTGAGAGTGTATGTATCTCTTGCTTGGTTTGTTTGATTGGAGATAGAGAATAGAAATGATAATAGGATTGAAAGAGAATAGGTGGCGAAATGGGAAGAGAAAGGCAGAGAAAAAGCAAGAGTCAGCAGAAGCCTGGGGTGTAGGGCAGGAAAATCCATGTGCTTTTACATAAACAATTAATTTTAAGGGGCCGGGCCCGCCGGGGGCAGTCTCTGCAATCATAAACGAAAAAGACTAACTCTCTGCCTTTCCAAGATTCTCCTGTCTTCTCTCTTTCATTTGCCTTCTAAACTTCCTTCATTTCTATATTTATTTTTCTTTTAATTATCACTTTTATTGTTTGTAAATTTCTTTCTTTCTTTCATTTTAAGAAAGCTTAATTGTCCCACAAGCAGCCAAACCAGAAATTCAAGGTTGGGATCATTATACAATGCGAAACAAGTTTAAAATTTAGTAATAATTTTTTAATTTTTTAATATAGATTAAAGAGTTTTTATTTTAGGGCTAATTGGCACTAATGCCCCCTAAACACTTCTAAAATATGTATTATGACTCATATATATATATATATATATATATAGTCACTAAACCCCATGAACTCTCATAAATCGGCAATCACCGAAGGAATTTGCCCCTTAGTGAGGGGGTAAATTCCTTCAGCGATTGCCAATTTATAAGAGTTCAGGGGGTTTAATGGCGGAAAAAAAAAAGTATAGGGGGTTTGGTGTAAATTCGGTCATAGTTTAGAGGACATCAGTGCCAATTAGCCTTATTTTAGGGAAGAGAGGCCCTCCCCTCCAACCCTTGCAACCAAGACCCAAGTGGTCTTATGGAATTGGAGACTTCAAAGAAGCTCCCGTATTCGAAAGAAAAAAATGTTTCGATCCAGGCAGGTCTATTAGTAAGAATTTATTTTATTTTTTTAACAACGAATAATTTTAAATTTACTTTTTTTATGAAAAGAATTTTAAATTTACTTAATTATATAAAATTGAATAATGTTTTTCATTCGGTCTCTCTATGTGCATGTCAAAGGCTATATTATATTGATGACACGATCTCTTTGGAGAATTTAGATCATCTGCTGATCTAATCTTTTTCCTGACCTTATCTAATTTCATGACACATAAACATTGCAATGAATGTGTAGTTAAGATGTGATTGGTTTCTACGACCACTTTATTAACAACCAATCACATACTTTAAAAAAGTCAAGGAAAAAAAAAATCAAATCAGCAGAAGGTTTAGAAAAAGTAATGAAATTCCTCATATTTGCTTAAAAAGGCTTCAACGATGGTTAATTTACTTAAAATGTAATTATTTGGCTCGATATATTGGCTAAAGAAAAAAATGAATTGAATGTTGTAAAATTTCAAAATTCGTTTCCCCAATTTCTTTGCAACATCTATACCAAGATCCGTTTAATAATAATAATAATAATATATATATATATATATATATATATATACATAGACACTTTAAATTAATTTCTAACGAAATAGTAAGGAGAAAGAATATTTAAAAAGTGCCAATCTTTGAATGTATCTCATTTATGATTATATATAAGATACGATATCGTGGAAGATGCAAATTGATTCTGTATTTCTGCCCTTGGCCTTGTAGCCATTTTTTAAAACAATATTTAATGGTTATCTACTATAGTCTTGTGAGTTGAGAGACTTGAGAGGATAATAAGGATATCGACACTCACGTTCAATCAATGAATTTAAATACTAAATTCGTGATATTGATTATAAGAGTCTACAGAGTTCCTATACACTAATACACAATTTTTGACTTGTAAAATTGCATGTTAATCGATATATGTGAAGTTTAATACTATAATAATCTAAAAACAAATTGACGATGTAAAAGGGGATAGGTTAATCGATCTTACAATGAGTAATTTTTCAAAGAAACATTTTTATTAATGATAATAATAAAATAAAATAAAATAACAGAAGGGTTTCATATTCATCTTGAAGTCTTGAACCGACTCAAATTAGGGCTGAGATTATTAAACTAACTAAAATAAGGAAAATCTCTCCATTTTTTTTTTTTAAATTTATTTATAAATCGCAAACTCTAGTTATTGACATATTCTAAAAGAATTCTAAATATAAGTGAACTTAACAAAATCCCTACTAAAAATTGTTAATATATCAAATACCCTCTAAAAAGATACACAAAAAACAGAGTCCGAAAAATTGATTGAATTTGGAAAAACACTTATCCATCGTTAGAGTTTAATTTCTCACATAAATCTTGAAGGGATCGTTAAGACGATCCGACAACATATTATGTACCCAAATCCGATAACGTTTGCTCCCTTGATAGGGTTCCAAAAGCGTCTGACATCAATTTTCATAATTGACAAACAACCCCACAAACATTTTAGAATTGCATTACTTTTGAAATCGTTACAAATCCAATTCCCCCTGATGGGCTGCCTTTTAACATCTTAACACTGACAAACCTATATTAGTATCCCAAGGACGAGTGGCCAAATAACTTCAGGGTGATTTTTTTTTTTTCCTTTTTTCAAGTGAAGCAAAGTTATCAATGATTCAATGCCTATATTGGCACAGTGATCAAACATTTTTTCTTTTCATCTAAATTTCATTGTTTGGGCTTTTAAATTTGCATCATTACTATTTTCGAAATAGCTTATATATTTTCTTGGCAAAGTCAGAACTGCGTCACATATGCTATTTGTTTTGTTGAGCTTTTCTCAGAAATAATATATATATATATATATATATATATTTTTTTTAAATTCAAGACCCAGCGAGGATTAGACTCAACTATAAGCACGGTCTAAAAGTCTTCTCTCACGAGGGGAAAGGGCTACTCTCATTGAAATGGGGAGAGGGCACCCTCACTTGGTGTTAAACCAAGGAGGGACAAGAATTGTATATATATACATAATATGTGCATGCCATGTGTATTGAACACGGGTGGTGGAGGGTTCCAAAGGAAGGTCCAACCACATTGGCAAAGGACCCAATGGCTCAGAAATAAAGTTATCGAACATGGAATTGTTCATTACTTGAATTTGTAATTTTTAATAAATTTCAAGAATATAATTATGGTAATTGGAATCATCAATGACAATGAGTACTTCTGACTTCTGAGAATGACTTGGCTTGGCAGCCCTTTGATTGTAACCTTGTAGGTATGACTTGAAAGCTACAACTCTTATCGTTATGTCGTTAACTACATTCATGCAATGTTCGTCTAGAGAGAATCATAATTATGTTGTTATTTTTTTAAATAAAAAATAAATAACTAAATAATCGCATAATTTATAATTATCATAATCATGTCATTATTAGAACATCTCCAATATAAACGTGACTTGTGAAAAAAAAAAAAAAAGATGCTATGTAGGATAAATACACATTATGTTAATAATTGTGTCTCCAATACAACCGTGTATATTCAACCTCAAGCTGACGTGGTAAAAAACATATTAGACATTGTCAATATGACCGTCCACTAACAGACGGTCTGTTGCACAGCTATTTTTTAGGTTGCTCAGCAAATATTTAAAACTGACATTAATTTTTTATATATTTTTAGTAAGAAAATAAAATATAAAATAAAATATGAAAAAAAAGATGGACACGTCATTAAAAAAAAATGTGTTTTAGACGGAAGCATTGGAGACCAAATTTTAAGTTGATTGTCTATAAAGTCTATTTTTATGTCATATAAGAAGCAAGTCTCTTGACATTATTGTCATGTCAACAATTATTGGCATACAAGTCATTTTTGTATTGGAAATGCTCTTAGTGGGATATGCATGCTAATAGCTAGCATAGGATAAAGTCCAAAATTTTCCATGTGATGTCTTACAACTCAAAATAATAATAATAATAATAATAAACAACTAATGGAGTATCATTATTGAAATTTTTATGTGGAAATGATGGGAAATGTCACCTTTTTGAGTTGGTGTTGCACGTTTGGCACCACTTTAATAACTTAAGTTTAAAAGGTACTAAAATAAGTGATTTTCAAAAATACCCTTACTTTACACATTCTCTTACTTTGAAGTTTTCTGAGATTTTATTCTTTCATCTTCTTCATAGAGGTCTGTTTAATAGACCTCTAATGAAGGACGAACATCATAACATTAACAATGCATCTTCATTGGATAATTAGTCTAGTAGCATTACGCAGACGCATTCAAGGGTCGAGCTTCCGTGTGAATTTTGAATCTAATTGAAAAGGCTCGGAGACTAATTGAAAAAGTTCGGATTACTGTTGAAAAGGTTCAGACAGTGTTTGAAAAGACTCAAAGACAATGTTAAAAGTCTCGGAGATTCTAATTCGACAAACCTAATCATAAAAATTAAAAAGCTTGGATTACTATTGAAAAGACTCGGACAGTGTTTGAAAAGTCTCGGAAGCAGTGTTAAAAGTCTCAGAGATTCAAATTTGAAAAACCTATTCATAAAAATTAAAAAGCTCGGATTACTATTGAAAAGGTTCGAATATAGTGTTAAAAGTCTCGGAGAGTCAAATTTGACAAACCTATTCATAAAAAATTAAAAAGCTCGGATTACTGTTGAAAAGACAAGCTCGGATATAGTGTTAAAAGTCTCAAAGATTCAAATTTGACAAACCTATTCATAAAAAATTAAAAAGCTCCGATTACTGTTGAAAATGCTCGGACGGTGTATGAAAAGGCTCGGAGACGGTGTTAAAGGCTCGGGGATTCAAAATTAAAAAATCTATTTATATTCCTTAAAAAAGCTCGGATTACAATTTAAAAAGCTCGGAGAGTGTTTGAAAAGGCTCGGAAAAAGTGTTAAAAGTCTCGAAAATCCAGATTTTCATCGTTTTCTACACAATTTTTTCATAAATTAAAACCCTAACCTAACCCAGAACTATACTTAGATCAACAAATCAAACTAAATGGTCATGTCTAAACAACACCCAACATCAAACACACACATAAACTTATCAAGAACAAAAACGACATCAAAACAAAAGCTTACCACTATCAATTGCAAATTATCGTTGACTTCAGGACTAAAGCTTTCAAGCGTATGTTGTTGCACCGGTTGCTTTCTCTCTCTACTGTTTTCTCTCTAGGTTTGAAAACTATACAAAGTGATAAAAAAAAAGGTATTTTTGCCTGGTCACCTAAATATGTATCTTTTAAATGTGAATTAGTATCGTGCTTTGAACCCAATTTTCTATCTATTGTTGCATGGTAACCGTACACTGTTGTACTTGTGTTGGTTTCATATAAAACAGTTTTAAGTGCTTTTCTTAATATAAAATCCAGTACTTACAAGTAAAATGTTTATATTGAACTCTTCCTCAACAAATATTAGTACGTTTTTTTAATTTAACAAAAGGATTTTATTCACCTTCAATCAAACAGTTATATATTACTTTTCCAAAAGGATTTTATTCACCTTCAATCAAACAGATATATATATATATATTACTTTTTCCAAAAATAAGGGTTAAAAAAAGTCTCAAAGCACATTTTGAGAATTCGAAAGTTAATTAATAAAAAAAATAAAAATAAAAATTTTTTTTATTTAATATATTAAATACATAATTAACTTCCTTTGTCTTGAAATAATAAATAAGTTTTTTTTTTTTTAAATCTTTTAACATGTTACCACATCATTCGAAAGACAATCTGAAATGCAGTACTATGCATTCTATGTATTTTCACATATGAAAAGCATGGACGTTAATGGAGATCACTGGAGAGCATATTCTTGTCGGTAATTGCAAGAAAATCGTGACTGTTTTCGTCTCTAAGTTTTCAAAACAATCACACTCAGATATCAAGAGAAGGCTAAAAAAAAAAAAAAAAATGCTTAAAGAAGTCAATATATCTTCTGATCTTAATATTATTATAATTATTGAATATTGTGCTTGTTTTTAATTAAAAGACATATCAAAGCTGCTGCATTGAATTGTGCATATCATTGTCATAACTTGAAGACACAAGTGAAACCAAAGATTGATTATTTTCTTCTTTTTCCTGCTTCTATATCTCCCCTCTTACAGAGGGCAAAGTCTCTGCTTAATTATATATAGATTTGCTTTATCAGATATCGTACCCTGAAAAGATAACTCAATGACTGACAGAAAAGAAAGAGTGAAACACGAAGAAAGTTAACACTTCCTGAAGCAAAGCATCAAATTACATTCACGTCCAACCATGCATTTTATATATGTAACACTGTAGCCTACCTACGTGACGTTGTAAGAAGATATATATATAATTGTCTCGATCTCTTTTCATTTATGTATAACATTATATTGCCCTTGCTACGTACAAACAATTATTGGACTTACTTTTTATCTCTCTACTCCTTTATTTATACGAATTCGTGTTGGTGTTGCCATGCATCAATCCATTCCCAAAAAACATATATATTTTCTTTTATTTGCATACTAAACAGAAACCCAGTCCAAAAGTGAGATGCTAGTTATTCTTTTGATTGAACTAGCAAGTCTACACATCATACTAGAGTTTTGTACAATGAATGCATATGCATCTAAACAGTATAATCTTGTTATGCGTAAAAAAAATACAGGCATAGTAAGTTTTTTTTTTTTCTTTTGATGAAATCCGACACCAGATGAATCGGAAGGCTACCTGCAGAAACGGCTAGTTGAGATCAAAGCAACACTACAGTCTACAGTGCAACCCATATGTCTATTTAGATAATCGGAAGAATTCGACTCTCAACATCGAAAGAGTCTCCCTACACTTATTACAGTTTCATGGGCAATGGTACAATATATATAAGGTATCAAAGTTTAAATCTTAATGGATAGATAGAGATTGTGAAGTCTCAGGTCCAAAGCAAGAGCCAAGAGGCCTTTGACAAACTTGTGAGTCTCTCTCTCCCTTAAAACACAAATTCCTACAAATGCATGTGAGGTGAGAGAGAGAGAAATGAGATATAAAAAGTCACAAGGTAAATTGAGGGAGGTAACCAGTAGCAAGTGTCATTCAAGTGTGTGTAAACTGGGGAGGAACTGAAGTTTACCTGCATTTGGCATGAGGGTCCCCCAGCTTGTATATATAAACCACGTGTGGGGGGGGGGGGGGGGGGGGGGGGGGGGGGGGGGGGGGGGGGGGGGGGGGGGGGGGGGGGGATATATAAACCACGTGTATATGGCCATTAGATTAGACGTATGGCTTTGTCCGGTCTCGTTTGGACAAAGCATCCAGTCAACTTCTCCAATCTTACCGGTAGTACTTTAAACCATGCAATATGCGCATGAAACCCAATTGCAATTTATGGGATTCGACCATTAAACATCTATCAATTTATATTATTTTTCATTCAATTTAGACTCTAGTCACTCTACTTTAGTCTTTAGCTACTTAATTACTTTAATAAGCGGCTTATATATATACTTTTGTATTCCAACTTGCTTTGAATTTTTGTTCAAAATATTGTACGTGAAATTAATTAAACAATTAAGTGTTGGATAAATTTATTAAACAATTGTATATGGGTTTGGGTTGTTTTTGTCCGTGAGTTGAGACTACTTGGGTGTATTATTGGGACCCATTAAAGGTAGGTCTCAACAGTGTCGCAATCTTCAATTACATCTAGTCTTAATTTGCCATTTTGCCTCGTCCAATGAAATATTATTCTCCAAGCTTAAAGATCTATATAGAAAAGGCGCCAATTTGTGAAATTAGTTGTTAATTTTCACCATCCAAACTAATAGTGTCCTAATAGGGTGTTAAGAGTTAAATTAGGAACCTTACTTTCTATCTTAAATACACCCAAATTCCACATAAAGGTCTAGAAATTTGTCACTAAAGTTTCTTACAGGCTGCAAGCTAAGGAAGAGTTTTGATCAATTTTATGAACTTCAAACTGGCGGAATTTGACATTTTTTCTATTTTAAAATAATTGTCAATACATATATTTTTTTATATGCTATGTATATGTAGCAGCGGCAATTTGAATATAAAATATTGTCAGACTAAATGACGAGATGAGGTTTTGGTGGTAAACCCCTCACACCCATATAAGAGGTAGTGGGTTCAAATCCTCCCCTCCCCAAAAAATCTCCAAATTTATTTAGTATTTCAAACAATAATAATAATAATAAATAAAACATTATTTACCACTAAATCATATTTGACGGTGATATTAATTTTCAATATTAGATATGTGATAAACATTATATCATTTTGAAGGCACAGTGCATTTAATTGAAGCAAGCATTACAGGAGGTGAGTGAAATTAATGTATAGAACAATTTACCTAGCTATACTTTGACATCTCATATATTAAGAGTTCAATTCAAGCATGCATTATAGAAGCCATAATTTACAACTCAGTAAATATTTAAATAGTTGTTAATTTAAAAGTCCACCCTGTTAAATTCCTGAAATG